>JAEMWC010000629.1:270000-277500 GCA_016490735.1 Pachyseris speciosa | reverse complement strand
TTGTTCAAGGATGTACAGGTGTAGTATATTAATATTTCTGCTATTTAGTATGGCGCTTATAAATTGAGGGTGGGGGTTATTGAGGGGTGATGCTTATTCAATTAACTACAGTTGGTTAGATTATAGATTTCTTATGTAATATAAATTGTATCTTGTTTCAGGTGGCTTATGACTCCTTACTGCAACAATGGTCACTTGCTGGCAAATCAGCTACAATTCAACAATGTCCTGTCATCATCCAGGCAGATTGTAGAGCATGCAATTAGTTTGCTCAAAGGAAGATGGAGGAAACTGAGTCATCTTAATCATTTAAGTGTTAAACTTATGACTAAGATAGTCATGGCAGCCTGTGTGTTACATAATTTTGCTCTTGTCCATGACGACTTTGATGAAAGCTACTTTATTGATGATAATGATGATGATGGTGCTGATGATGATGCCAGTAGTTGCTATAATGACAACCGAGACAGAACAGCTGAGCAAAAGCGCCAGCATTTGTTAAACCTGATTGTAGGTTAATTAATATACTCCCACGACCCCCATTTATAATTCCATTGTGCATCTGCCACCAAGTTGTCACTTACTTGAAAGTCTAATAATTAATGGACCACTTTGACAATCGTGACATCATCAAAGTGGTCTATTTAGCCTTGTGTAACTGTATATCTCACACTTTGACTGTAAAACAAACAGCATTGTTCAAAATTACTGTGAAGTGATATTTTCAAAGTGTTTTGCATTGGAGAGAGAACTGCAGAGAGTTTTCTCTCTCAGTGCTACAGGGAATGAATAAATTGATGTAAAACGTATGACAGCTTATTTGAAGCATTTTTTTTCTTAAATAATGTTTATTTGAGGGCCAAGTGAAAAAGTACAATGTAAAAGTACACATGTTACCCTAAACTGACTTGAAGATTTTCTGGCTCTTTCTTCAACAATTTATTATAGTGTTGTAAGCAAGACCACAATAATCACCAACCATCATGCAGTGCATTATTTTTGTTCATTTACAAATACTTGTTGTGCATTATTTGGCCAAGAAAGCACTTTTGCTGAAGTTATCACTTTTGACAGGTTCATAAAAGATAAAGTATAAGACAACGACCATACCAAAAAATTCGTACATTCAAGTCAATGTAAGCCAGGTATTATTTAAGTAACAACAGTTTTAGCTACACAAAACACAATTTGTAAGTGGAAATGCATTACTGTGATTATGCCAGCAGCGTCTAACTTTTAAACCTACTACTGAATATCAATGTAAAAAAGGTAGTTTTTAATGTAAACACGTAAAATAATTTCATAGATACCAAACTCCAGTCACATGTAAATGCCTTAATGTTCAACTGTCCACTATGAAATAAAAGGACATGCAGTTATCTGAAAGAGTTATTTTTAGAGCTATTTTTTTAGCACTTCAAGTAAACTTGCCCAGAAAACTTTCTTCTCTTCTTTCATTTCCTGTAAAATCCTCACTTTCTTACTTTCCACCTCCTCTCGCTGTCGCTAGTTTTCTTTGAGGAAATCAAGCTTCTCCGCTGCAGAGGATCTGCTTTTCCATTTTTTTGAAGGGCGTTTAGAAGGTGTCTTCTTTTTGGGGGCTGTATCCTCATTCTCATCTTCGGAGCTGGAGCTGATGTCGTCAGAGGGGCCAGCTGAGGAGGAAGATTCCAGTGTACTCGGGATTGATGCTGGATTTACTTCCAATACACTCTTCCATGTCTGTGATATACTTCCATGAGCGTCTGGCATTTCCACTTTTGTTATTATGGTCGGTAACCTCTTTAAGTTTGCCCTCCATCTTTCCCCATTTCCTTAGGCATTGAACGCCAGATACCTTGATATCGGACTTTGCATTGAATGCAGCAGCAATTTTTTCAAATACTTCTTTTTTTTGTGTTTTTGCCATTTCCAAACATGGATTTGTGCTCCTTCCAGCAACAAATTAATAGCTTCACGTGCCTTTCTTCCCATCTGTCTAAATTTTCAGACTGTGCTGCAGATGCTGAACCTGTATGAAAAATATTGATAAAAATATTGAGTCGAAATTGTGGTTGTTTAATCTTAACTGTATAAACGTAGATCATTTAGTGGTTTTATTATATTGATATAAAAGCATATTCAGATACAGTTTTAAAATAAACGAGATGAATTTGCTGACTAAAAGCGACCGATGTCATGGACTGTTGTTCAAGCTGAACAAGCCTTTTCGCTGTTTCTTTTTTTTACGCGTTTTATAACGTTCATATTTGCTTTGTGCAATTATCATTTGTAAAATACGCTATTTTCAACTAGCGATACGATGAAAAAAAGAGGGAAATAAGCTTAACTTACTTAAATGGCTACGGAAAAGTTTTAAAATATATTTTGACGCCGACTCACTGCTGTTATTTTCAAACTAACACTTGGTTCACTAAGCTTGGAAGACACCAACGTCATGAGCCACATTTTCTGAGAAAAAATGAAGTTAAAACGCTATTTTATCTTACCTTCGTTGTCGTTGGCGTTGTTCACTCTGTCTGCCATTTTATCTCGAGCAAACAAAAACTGTCGTGCCCAAGTGGACAAAAAGACAAATGGTACATGCACCACCCAGGAAAACCGAAAAGAGCGGGAAAAGTGGATCACCTCAAACAGCCACCCACCTTTTCCGGAAATTTCCGAATGGAACAACGCGTACCATTTAAATTTCCAACTGGAATTTCCGGTTTTTCCATGTAAATGGTAAGCGCCCCTGATCTTGAATTCTTAAGTTGCTGAAGTTTTTCACCAAGAGCGCCTTCTTGATTGAGTATTTTAGTCAGCGTCTTTGAACGGGTAGAAATATGAACTTCGGTTTCTCCGACCCCATTGTCGTCTCCATCCATCGCGGGAATCTTAACAATTTTAAACGATGTAACCGCCAGAGGCGAACACTTCTAATTCACGCAATTTTTTTTAAACTCTTCCACTCTGTCGTACTGCCCGGGAGGGCTAAACGTTGCAGCTTAACAGTGTAACCAACGAGGCGAAGAAGGTTTAAACTGAAATATACAAACAAGGATAACTTACAAAACGTACAAACTATAAGGTAAACAAACCGATAAACCGATCGAAAATACAGAACACTTACATTGTTGTGGCGCGTTTAGAGGAAACTTCTAGTAGAAATTGCTTGTAGACTGCAGTAACTGAAAGGTCAGCTAACTATGCGAAGTGCGTCTCGTTGAAAGTTTAATGTATAGTGAACAGAAAAATGTCATTGCTAAGTGCCACTTGAAAAATGTAAATTATAGACCTAAAATTCCCGTGCAAAACAGACCCAGGGGAATACTAATTGAGGCCACTATGACAATCAGGTGTCAGATCCAACAGTCGTTGTGGCTTGGCTATGATTTGACGAGATGGGTAAATCTGGGATGTTTGGTGGCGATTCATCTTCTAGATGTATATTCTGGCCCGCCACGTCCAAAGATGATCCAACATCTTGAATAAACGATTGAACGGGAAGACTTGGTGATGATTTACTTTCTAAATGATAATTCTGTTCTGCAACGGTCGATGGAGACGATCCTCCACCTTGATTGAATGATTGATTGGAAGCAACTGATGATGCATTCTGAGCATTAACAACTTGACTATTGGTATGTGACGAAGTCGACAAAAGACCCTGATGAACTTAAACTGATGAAGCAAGTGCGATGGCGATGTTCCCCTTTGTTTCTAAAATTACAGACCGTATTTCGTCTGCCAATTCAATTTCCTGTTCGATGTCATCCATTTCGCAGAGCTGCGTAATTTCGTCGTCGAAACCGGTGAGTAGTTCAAGTTTTTCATAGGAAACTCGTTCTATGATTTTCAATCGATTCCAATGTTGTGCATTGATTTCGTCTTTTTCGAGTATTTTCTTCGCTTCATTGATATTTCTCATCACGGCCGAATGATGTCCCTTCCTTTTTGCTCTCAGGTGAGCCAACGTCAACGGATTAGAAATCACAGGTCACGTGACTGGTCCATGCGCGTAAACTCGCGCATATACACGCAAAAAGTCCATAACAATTACAATTCGACTGACAGTCGCCTGAGAAATGCCATACAAGTGACTCAAATGCTCCTCTTTAAAGCCCTGTTTTAGACGGCACAGAGTTTAAAAAAATTCCTCCCTTGAGCTCAGTTGTCTTGGTCTTCCTTGTTTAGGGGAATCCTCATCACTTCTCTGATTGATATTTGTTTCATCATCTGAGGGTGAATGCCAATAGATTATGTTCTCACCATCTTTCTCAGGATTTAAGTACTGAAGAACACTTTCCAAAACATTAGCATTAGGAAATCCGGTATAAAATGACAAATCTTTGTCTGACTTCATAAATCTGTCTATGCTAAATACCTAAGCTTGCAATGAATTGTTCTTAGCAGATTGTTTTTCTATTTCCATTGTGAGTTGTCTTATTTTTTTTATTAAGCTTAGCATTTTCACCTTCCAAATCACGAAGTGTTCTTTCACGATTGACCAGCAGCTCTCCAGCAAAAGAATTATCTGAATTCAGAGCTTCATTAGTTGATAATAAAAGATCGGGAGACTCCTGGTTTTCCCGGGAAGCTGCAGGAGATGGCATGCACGTGGAATTGCTGCTGTTGCTTATTGTTGCCATTTCGAAGGTTTTCTTCGGGGTTTTTTTCTTGATCGGACTTCTGTGCTTTGGTCCTCATCTTTTTACTGGCGAATCCTTCTTCCAAGGAAATTTAGATGGGACAGCAGTAGTTTTTAATGATTTCTTGTGACCCGCAAGCGAATGGGTGTAATCTGATGGCTTAAAATGGTGAGAGAAATCTCTTCGCATTGCAACAATCCATTGCTTGAACACACTTTCATCTTCAGGAAAATTATGAAAAGAGATTTTGGCGCCATTTTCCTTGTACACTTTCTTAGGTCAGTATGGAACAAAGCAATTTTGAGGCATGATCGTACAAGATTACCATACGTAAATACGAAATTGTTTTGCCACGAGCCCTCGGTGCCTCGTTTCCACGCTGCTCTCCTCAGATCATTCTGAGCAACTTCCATTTTGGAATAAGGCGTATTTTGGTGTGGAATCACGTGTACGGATTTTTAGGCAAAATTTGCACTCCACTTGGTTCACTTTCCCAACAAAAATCCCTTCATTTTTCTAATCTGTTTAAGAAAAGAGACCTTTATTCGTAACCTTTATTCTATTATTTTTTATTTCACATACAGAAAGTATCTTTCTATAACTGATATCATAGAATTCAATGTTTTGAAAATATTGTTCGTACAGGCACATGTAGAGCTTCCACTGCCAACATTCACACTGCGTTCAAGGCTACTGGTCCAGAAGGACACCCTGCTGAGGACGCTAAATAGCGAAATTGCATACCCTGTTTAATTAAGATTCAAGTCCCTGAAAACCATACCCTGTCTGGCAGCACATACCCGTTTAGGCCAAACAAGGGAGTACCCCTCCTTGGGCCAAACGTGCAGCACTTTGAATTTGAAATGTTGGTTGCCCAGATACTGACACTGAGATTTGATGTTATCTACACAAAGGTTCTTAAGGTGATTCCTCACATTTGCATCACACATCCTTACTGCGCATAATTTATGGCGTCATTTAGCGCGCGCTCATGCACACGCACATTTAAAACATGGCAGATTTGCCTTGAAATTGAGCTTGGTTAGTTGAAAAATGGCTATAGCTCACCAATGAGTGCGGGCACCCCACCTTTTTTCTAGTCATTGTAATCAATTAATCATAAGCTTTGTGTGAGAAAAGACTGATCTGATTTCTATTGCTGAAAATTGAATAAATAAGGAAAATAGCAGATAAACTGCGATCTTTTCTGTTTGAAGTTTATTAACCATGTCAAGAAATTTGGTTCAAATATTTAATCAAGAATCAGCTTTCTGTCTAAATCAAACTTAAAATGTTTACTTGTGTCCAACATAATGTATGGACTGTAGTTTAATGTGTGTTCTCATGAGTTTGGGTTGACAAAGATTTTGCGACAAGTTGAAATGCGTTCTTACAATAAGCATGAAATAATACCAAAATGGGGTATATTCAATGCCTCGCAGCTCCTAAATGAGCATGGGCACCCCCTTTTTTGATTTCAAAATTGAAGTTCTCATATGATAAATATTCAGTGGACAAAGTTTGAACAAAAATCTATTGTCACTTTTATTTCAGAGGAATTACCTTAAAATAAGTTAGGACAACGCCTTTTAAATCTAACAATGATTCAAGTCGCAAAAATTCCGAGAGAGGCTTGACCCAGTGACCCTCTTCCATTCCTCTTTTCCCACGCCTCCACCTCCTGAGTCAGATTTACAATATAACTGTATGATCCAATCTTGTAAAACCATTGGTTATAATATTACCACAATACGTTGAAAATTCTCAAGTTAAAATATGGCTATTCCTCATAAGTGTAACATCTATAATTTCAGCGAAGTTTGTGTCAGACATCCGGTCAGCAGTGTCCCTGTCCATTTCTGGCCTACACGTCTTCCTAAACCGTCCCGGCAACAACATAATCTGGAGACAATGTATGGGTCGATTATAGCCGAATGCTTTATTCTTTATCTACACAAGCATGTATTTGTTTAGTGCATAAATTTGTGATTCATTTAATTTCCTCAATAAACCCCAATGGATAGATTTCACAGCATCAACGGCAGAAAACGGCAAAAATACCACGAACGTATTTCTCAAGTACATGCGGATCGAATCTGCCATCATCCGTGGTTTAAAACAGCTCAAACATCTCTACTGAGTCGATGTTCAATGGGCGAAACTGGGAAATTTGTCTTACTTTTCGAGCCTGCCTTAGATTTGGTCGAGGGAGGCAAGCGAATAGAGAAATGGACACGACAATAGTATCCTGCATAAATTACCAAAATTTATAAGGTATGCTTTCTGTCAAACTTTGTTTTCATCAATGGTAATGATCTAAAGCATCATGCATCAAGTTTAGCCTACAGAAAATATGTTTAGAGCCTAAACGCCCACCCTAATCATTTGTAGAGCAAACCAGTGCAGTCTGAAAATGGCCATATTTGGAATTTATTCAAATTTGCACCAAATGTGTTTATCGCCTATCGCCAAAATATAATTTTCCCCAAGTAAACTTTGTAATGTTTAGGAACTTTCGTTTTTGTTTAAGCTCCGCTGCGAATTTGGTGTCGTTTTTATTTTTTTTTAATGTTAAACTTCAGTACAAGACATGTTAAGATACGCTTACTGGCAATACATATTAAATAACTGAGTAAATAAATGAATACTTACATAATATGTATATATATATTATATATATATATACATATTATGTATATATATATATATATATATATATATATATATATATATATATAACTTCACAGGAGTTCAAGCCTGAACTCCTGTGAAGTTATAGTCAATGCTCCTCAATCAAATGAGTTGAGTGCTCTACGAAATACATTCTACCCAAGAAACAAGTATTTATATATATATATGTATGTATGTA
>JAEMWC010000629.1:192500-267500 GCA_016490735.1 Pachyseris speciosa | reverse complement strand
TATATATGTATAGAAAAAAACATTGAACACTAAATAAGTAAAAGAAACAGTGATTAGTACAAAAGGCTCTCCATACACTGTTTTGTTATATCACAGATAAATAATAAATTGAATTTGTATTAATTTAGTATATCATAAAAAGAAAAAGAAGGAGGTATGTATTGATATTTTGTAACTGAAATGAGCCAAAGAGCTGAAGCAACCAAATCACCAGTAGAAGAGCTTTTTGACTTTCCATTGTATTTTTAGGTGTTATTAGTTAGGGATGAGTCATCCCCGACTACTATTAACTTGGTTACAAACATTCTTAAGTTTCTTATGCTTTGAGTACATATTTGCATCAGAAGAAACTTGTTTGCAAGATAATTGGTCATGGCAATATTGAGGCAGTATAAACTAACGGATGAAGGACATAGAGAATATCAGGGGCGTTGGGAATAGCGCTATATTTCAAACGATAATTTCTAAGTGGTATCGTGTAGGAATGACCATTGTTTGGGTAGAAGATTGTTTGCTTCTGCTTGTACTTGTATGCTGTACATTGACTTTAGGTATTTGAGAAACCCTTGCAATAGAGGTATAGATTCTTTTGTTTTCCAGAGCCAGATATAGTGCCTGGCAATAAGGAAACAAAAATTGATCTGGCGTTGAAGTTTAGAGGAGTCTGATCTTAGTCCTAATAAAACAGTCATGTCTGCAGAATAGCTATCAGGAATAATTTGGCAAAGTTTTAGTCGCGCTACGATGCTCTCCCAGAAGAGTGCCGTTTTTGTGCAGGATCAGAAAAGGTGTATGAGTTTTTCTGGTGCTTTTTTTACAAAAGGAGCAGTTGGGGTTTTCTTTTATCCTTATCTTAGTTAAGAAAGCATTGCTGGCATTCTTTTGTGCAAAAGTTTAAACTGAAATTCCCTGAGTCTTGTGCTTTTTGTGATTTTATGGGCTAGTTGGTAGGTCGAGCCCCACTTTATTTCGTTTTGACCTAAGTTGCAGTCTTCGATCCATTTTTGCTGACTTGTAGTAGGATTAGCACTTTTCTTTGTAATTAATTTCTCATACACCAACCTGCTTGCTTTTTCGGCTTTTATTAGCTTTGTCGAATAACTTTCGTATCCATTGCCTTCGTTTGTGTGGTCTCCTTGGATGGATGTGTTACATAGCGTTTTAAGTGCGGAAATTATTCCACAGTATACTAAGGGTTGGACCTTGATGTTGTATTTGTTTAAGAATTCTGGTAGAGTGAGGAATTTTCCTTCTCTGTTCCTTAAGTGCTTGACTTTTGTAATGCCTTTACGATACCATTCTTTGAAGAAAATAGGGCAGTCGTTGATCCTTATAAGTGAGTTGTACCATACGCTTTTTCCCAAATGTTTCTGTCAGCTAAACAAAAAAATTTTTAAGTCCAAATTGTGTGTTTATTAATGTTACCTTATAACTGTGCTCCTTAGTTTACATATAAGGAGCTGTTGGAATTGTGGATAAAATAATTTAATAATTAAATTATTATTGTTCTTTTCTCTGAATATCATAGTTCAGAATAGTTACAGTAATTTCTTGTCCGTTTCTTTAAGTTGAATGCATTTCCTATTATTTAAAAATTATTCAGCGAAGTGGAGGTGAATAGTGACCAGTGGATATTTGCTAAGCCATGAAGCAGCGAGGTAAATATCCACCACTTTCACTGACACTGACATGAATAATAATTTCTTTTAGTATATAGCACAGTACAGAAACTGAATAGTAGTGGACCAAAATGTTTCTTAGGTTGTGGCAGTATAGTGATAAGCATTTTGAAAACTTAAGATCTTGCACACTGGTTGCTTGGACGTGAATAGTACTTTCCTAATCACATCCAAGTTAACCAATCACAATGCGCAAAAAACACTATTCACTTTTGTGGTATATAATATTATATAATAACCAATCAATGCGCGCGCTCTGATTGGTCAATCAGCTATAGTTTATTGTTCCAGTAAACTCGTGGAAATTTTGCGCATCTTCTGGATTATTATATAAAAGCAACATACCACAAGTTTCAATTGGTTTATAGGCTGATAAACCACTTGGGATGTTGGAAGAACACTCGAAAAATCCGTAAATCACTCGCCTGTGGGTCGTGATTTACGAATTCTTCGTGTTCTTCCGACATCCCACGTGGTTTATCAGCCTATAAACCGAGAACTTGTCGTATATTGCTTAAATTAATATTATTCTACAAGGGCGCACTGGATATGAAGTGATAAATAACCAATGAGGCACGTAGAACCGAGTTGGTTACGATATTGTTACATTTGATATCCAGCAAGCCCAAGTAGAATGATTGTTTTATTAAAAACTCTGATGCATAATTGAGAATCTGAACAAAAAAAAAAGTGAAAGAAAGGAACTCATAGAAAGAGAAGACTAAAAGAAAGGAAACATTTGTCGATCACATGTCTAAGCAAGAAAGGCGTGAAAACCTTTTGGTGTGTTGCAACCTTTCCAAACAAGTTGAATGAATTCAATGAAACTTTCCGAGAACAACGTTGAAGGTTGAGTTTATGGTCCTTTCTGAAAAAAGTGCAGAGTTTGTTTTCTTTGAATGGTGGTAAATTGTCAGTAGTTTGGTCAAAAATATTCAATCACTGCTCAAAGAGGGTGGAACGGCTTTCACGTAGATGTATGAACCAAAGGAAACCAATTTGTAACCCATCAAAACAACAGCATCATGGACGAATTTCATCAAAATGAAGACACAATTTCAACTTATTTCTATGGACTGGAATATTTTCCCACCAGACCTGTCTGGGTTATGTTTCAAGAAATGGCTTATAGAAATTTGTCTCGATGTGTGGAACAAAAATCGGGAGGGGGGGGGGTGGGTTACTTGGGTCAATTTCTGCTGGGTATGTGCTGCTGGCCTCTCAGTACCCCTGCCTTGTTATAGTCTATTTTGTGGCCGATTATAGACTTCATTTTAGTCAGTTTTGGGCAAATGTAATTTTCGTGATCCCAACTTAGTCACTTTCTGTTTATGCATCTACCTTATAAAGCCTTTTAAGTAGGTCATTCTAAAATGAATTGACACATTTGTTAAAGTGAATGTAGGACACTTTACTTTTCAGCTACAGTGCAAATATTCTGCTACATTTAGCCCCAAAATCCCGAAAATGTGTGACCTGAAAAAAAAAAAAATGGAACTGAGGCCGAACAGAATAATAAAAGCAACAAGAACGGCGATCGCTTCTCATTTTTTACAAAACATCATATCTGTAACTGGAAAGTTGGAACCTGATGATTGATACGTTGCATCAAGTGCACGTCAGAACATTTTCAATGTGTGCTAATTTTTTAAAAAGTATCAATGGTTGCTGGAAGATTTTCAGTAGTGGATTACTGCTGCAAATTTTAGGTGAAGTTTCTGTTTATTCACTTTGTTTTGAATAGACTGGCCTGTGAGCATAGTTACTGATTCGTGACGTTGACTCTTGTTGTTGAATACATGTTTTCAATTTCATTTAGTTAAGTTCAAAACCTCTTTCGGTATTTCCTTAAATAAAAGTGTGTTTTGCTATTAGATAAACATCAACAGCGCAGAAAATGTTCTAAGCATTGCAACAATTTTTTATCATGATCCCAGCAGTTTCTTGTCATTCCATTTGTATTTCCGAGGAATGGCCGACATACGATACTAATCACTTTCTAAAGTGGCCGCGTTGCCAGCGTGGTTGCTCCGGTAGTGTAGTGGTTATGATGCCCGACTAGTAACTGGGGAACGTCGGTTCAATTCCGACTCGGGGCAAAAAGTTTTTCTTTTAATAGAGATGTGTGTTGAAAGCTGAGTGGCAAACTGTGTTTGCATGGTTCCTTAAGTATATTGTTGTATGGCTTTCATGGCTTCGAAGGTATATATATATATATATATATATATATATAAGGTATATATATATATATATATATATATATAAAGAAACTGTAAACTTCTGTGTCGAATGATGTTGAAAGCTGAGTGGCAAACTGTGTTTGCATGGTTCCTTAAGTATATTGTTGTATGGCTTTCATGGCTTCGAAGGTATATATATATATATATATATATATATAAAGAAACTGTAAACTTCTGTGTCGAATGATGATACTAAAAACAATGAAAACCCAAAGTCTTCTGCTACTTTGCTTTAGCGCTACGCGTTTCACCGCTGTTGCGGCTCTTCAGGCATAGCAAAGTGTGTTTATTGACTTATTGCGTCACAGATGTAATTGTAATTACAATTATAATGGCTATTGTAATTCTAAGCGCGCGCGAGCAATTAGCGTAATTTTAAATCATTAAGAACGGGTTTATAATTCCAAAAAAAAAACCTCTCTTTGTTCTTTCTCATGCCTTCTGAGGGGCTGAGAATCTTATAAAACGGAAAGATAGTGAACTGAGGTGTCAATCCCGCAGCACATTCATCAATATGCTTGCTGACTCCTAGCATACGTGTGTGCGGGTCTCTAATTTGCTGTTTATGAACTGTCACTCTATTTCTCAGGACATTATATAGGAGAAACGGGTGATGTCCTGAGAAATAGAGTGACAGTTCATAAACAGCAAATTAGAGACCCACACACACGTATGCTAGGAGTCAGCAAGCATATTGATGAATGTGCTGCGGGATTGACACCTCAGTTCACTATCTTTCCGTTTTATAAGATTCTCAGCCCCTCAGAAGGCATGAGAAAGAACAAAGAGAGGTTTTTTTTTTGGAATTATAAACCCGTTCTTAATGATTTAAAATTACGCTAATTGCTCGCGCGCGCTTAGAATTACAATAGCCATTATAATTGTAATTACAATTACATCTGTGACGCAATAAGTCAATAAACACACTTTGCTATGCCTGAAGAGCCGCAACAGCGGTGAAACGCGTAGCGCTAAAGCAAAGTAGCAGAAGACTTTAGGTTTTCATTGTTTTTAGTATATATATATATATATATCTAGCTGACCTTTTCAAAACCAGGCTCATGAAAATTTGAGGGGTTTTAGAACTTTCTTTATCAATACCTCGGTTTATCAAAAGGGAGACTTGCATTTAGGCCCGTTATGAGCCTACAGTCTCTGTCAAAGGGAAGACGAAGAGTACATGTTATTTGTCTTGCTATTAGACATGAAATTGACGTGACCTCTGACATGAGAATTTTGGTGCGTTAGTCGGCCAAATCTCTCTAGAATACGCTCTTTCTGACGGCAAAGTTAGCTTTGGAATTAGTGGCATCGATTTAGCCGAAGTCTAGCAGCGTTTTCAACCAAGCGTTCGTGATTACTACGAAGAATCACAGCTAATTATTGTCGAATTTTATTTGTGTAAATTATCGCTCGATTTTGTGATCACTTCTGACACCAGAAACCAGTCATTATGACACTTTCACACTATCAAATCACTAGCTTAAGATCGAAGTTGCGAGGGCGGAAACTAGTCAAAAAAAATATTCAAACTTACGCTTTTTGCAGACAAATTCCCAGCCATGCCTTTGAGGTCCCGGATGTTTACTGTCCGTGTTAGTGAGGAGCTGTTGACGACCATCTAGCCACAGCATTTTTACTAAGTTTTTAGCATGCTCCAAATTCTACACCAGTTTCTCTCCCTGAGCCTTGAAATGATCACCGACACCTACTTTCTGAGGCTAAAGACTTGTTACCTCTCAAAGCAGAGCTCTCAATATCCCTGCATTTTGCCAGCAGTACCGCCTGGGTAAACAAAGTACTCGTTTAGCAAATAACTGCACAGCAGGATATTAGACGAGGCAGACACTGCACCTCGCAAGACTTTCCCCCTCACTGGACTTAATGATGTCCTAAGGAATACTCTGCTCTAGGAGGCCAACGGAAAATCAAACTCTAACGACGCCATTGCGAGCTAACTGACCGCGCGAAGACTTCAAATGCACGTTTCTTTCTTTAAGAGAGAGTGGAAACTAACTGACAAATAAAACTGGAGGGGAGGGGGGGGAGGAGTGGGATAAGACCTTAATGCAAAGTTGAAGTCAGGGACAGTTTCTTTCTCTTCTTCTAATTACTAATGTAGCTAGCATGCCCCCCCCCCCCGCCCCGTCCAAAAAACAAAAAAAAAGAAAAAAAAGTGAGAGACATCTAATAGGAGTCAGTATAGACTCCAGGAGCCCTGTTTTGAAAACTCCAGCTATATATATATATATATATATATATATATATATATATATACATATATATATTTCTAATTACCGTCCAGGGAATTTAGAAGCCAGGAAACACACTAAAGTCGCGAAAGAAAAATGTTCCGAGGAATGGCCGATGTGCAATACTACTCACTTTCTAAAGTGGCCGCGTTGCCAGTGTGGTTGCTCCAGTAGTGTAGTTGTTATCACGCCCAACTAGGAACTGGGGAGTGTCGGTTCAATTCTGACTCAGGGCAAAAAGTTTTTCTTTCAATAGAGATGTGTGTCAAAAGCTGAGTGGTTGCTGTGGTAGTGTAGTGGTTATCACGCCCCACTAATAACTGGGGAATGTCGGTTCGATTCCGATTCGGGGCAAAAAGTTTTTGTTTCAATAGAGATGTGTGTCGAAAGGTGAGTGGTAAACTGTGTTTGCATGGTTCCTTAAGTATATTGTTCTATGGCTTTCATGGCTTCAAAGGTATTTATATATATATATATTTGTAATTCCTGTCCAGGGAATTTAGAAGCCAGGAAACACACTAAAGTCTCGAAAGAAAAATGTTCCGAGGAATGGCCGACGTGCAATACTACTCACTTTCTAAAGTGGCCGCGTTGCCAGTGTGGTTGCTCCAGTAGTGTAGTTGTTATCACGCCCAACTAGGAACTGGGGAATGTCGGTTCAATTCTGACTCGGGGCAAAAAGTGTTTCTTTCAACAGAGATGTGTGTCGAAAGCTGAGTGGTTGCTGCGGTAGTGTAGTGGTTATCATGCCCGACTAATAACTGGGGAACATCGGTTCGATTCCGATTCGGGGCAAAAAGTTTTTGTTTCAATAGAGATGTGTGTCGAAAGCTGAGTGGCAAACGTGTTTGCATGGTTCCTTAAGTATATTGTTCTACGGCTTTCATGGCTTCGAAGGTATTTATATATATATATATGTCTAATTCCCGTCCAGGGAATTTAGAAGCCAGGAAACACACTAAAGTCTTGTAAGAAAAATGTTCCGAGGAATGGCCGACATGCATACTACTCACTTTCTAAGGTGGCCGCGTTGCCAGCGTGGTTGCTCCAGTAGTGTAGTGGTTATCATGCCTGACTAATAACTGGGGAACGTCGGTTCGATTCTGACGTGGGGCAAAAAGTTTTTCTTTCAATAGAGAAGTGTGTCGAAAGCTGAGTGGCAAACTGTGTTTGCATGGTTCGTTAAGTATATTGTTCTACTGCTTTCATGGCTTCGAAGGTATTTATATATATATATTTGTAATTCCCTTCGAGGGAATTTAGAAGCCAGGAAACACACTAAAGTCTTGAAGGAAAAATGTTCCGAGGAATGGCCAACGTGCAATACTACTCACTTTCTAAAGTGGCCGCGTTGCCAGTGTGGTTGCTCCAGTAGTGTAGTTGTTATCACGCCCAACTAGGAACTGGGGAATGTCGGTTCAATTCTGACTCGGGGCAAAAAGTGTTTCTTTCAACAGAGATGTGTGTCGAAAGCTGAGTGGTTGCTGCGGTAGTGTAGTGGTTATCATGCCCGACTAATAACTGGGGAACATCGGTTCGATTCCGATTCGGGGCAAAAAGTTTTTGTTTCAATAGAGATGTGTGTCGAAAGCTGAGTGGCAAACGTGTTTGCATGGTTCCTTAAGTATATTGTTCTACGGCTTTCATGGCTTCGAAGGTATTTATATATATATATATGTCTAATTCCCGTCCAGGGAATTTAGAAGCCAGGAAACACACTAAAGTCTTGTAAGAAAAATGTTCCGAGGAATGGCCGACATGCATACTACTCACTTTCTAAGGTGGCCGCGTTGCCAGCGTGGTTGCTCCAGTAGTGTAGTGGTTATCATGCCTGACTAATAACTGGGGAACGTCGGTTCGATTCTGACGTGGGGCAAAAAGTTTTTCTTTCAATAGAGAAGTGTGTCGAAAGCTGAGTGGCAAACTGTGTTTGCATGGTTCGTTAAGTATATTGTTCTACTGCTTTCATGGCTTCGAAGGTATTTATATATATATATTTGTAATTCCCTTCGAGGGAATTTAGAAGCCAGGAAACACACTAAAGTCTTGAAGGAAAAATGTTCCGAGGAATGGCCAACGTGCAATACTACTCACTTTCTAAAGTGGCCGCGTTGCCAGTGTGGTTGCTCCAGTAGTGTAGTTGTTATCACGCCCAACTAGGAACTGGGGAATGTCGGTTCAATTCTGACTCGGGCAAAAAGTTTTTCTTTCAATAGAGATGTGTCTCGAAAGCTGAGTGGTTGCTGCGGTAGTGTAGTGGTTATCACACCCGACTATTAACTGGGGAACGTCGGTTCGGTTCCGATTCGGGGCAAAAAGTTTTTGTTTCAATAGAGATGTGTGTCGAAAGCTGAGTGGCAAACGTGTTTGCATGGTTTATTAAGTATATTGTTCTACGGCTTTCATGGCTTTGAAGGTAGTTATATATATATATATATGTCTAATTCCCGTCCAGAGAATTTAGAAGCCAGGAAACACACTAAAGTCGCGTAAGAAAACTGTTCCAAGGAATGGCCGACGTGCGATACTACTCACTTTCTAAAGTGGCCACGTTGCCAGCGTGGTTGCTCCAGTAGTGTAGTGGTTATCACGCCCGACTAATAACTGGGGAACATCGGTTCGATTCCGCCTCGGGGGAAAAAGTTTTTCTTTCAATAGAGATGTGTGTCGAAAGCTGAGTGGCAAACTGTGTTTGCATGGTTCGTTAAGTATATTGTTCTACTGCTTTCATGGCTTCGAAGGTATTTATATATATATATTTCTAGTTCCCGTCCAGGGAATTTAGAAGCCAGGAAACACACTAAAGTCTTGAAAGAAAAATGTTCCGAGGAATGGCTGAGGTGCGATACTACTCACTTTCTAAGGTGGCCGCGTTGCCAGCGTGGTTGCTCCAGTAGTGTAGTGGTTATCACGCCCGACTAGTAACTGGGGAACGTCGGTTAGATTCCGACTCGAGGCAAAAAGTTTGTTTTTCAATAGAGATGTGTGTCGAAAGCTGAGTGACAAACTGTGTTTGCATGGTTCCTTAAGTATATTGTTCCACGGCTTTCATGGCTTCGAAGTTATTTATATATATATATTTCTAGTTCCCGTCCAGGGAATTTAGAAGCCAGGAAACACACTAAAGTCTTGAAAGAAAAATGTTCCGAGGAATGGCCGACGTGCAGTACTACTCACTTTCTAAAGTGGCCTCATAGCCAGCGTGGTTGCTCCAGTAGTGTAGTGGTTATCATGCCCGACTAGGAACTGGGGAACATCGGTTCAATTCTGACTCGGGGGATGTGTGTCGAAAGCTGAGTGGTAAACTGTGTTTGCATGGTTCCTTAAGTATATTGTTCTACGGCTTTCATGGCTTCGAAGGTATTTACATATATATATTTCGGTTCCAGTTTCAAAATTTCTACTTGTCAATTCCGCTGTTAGATAACTCATGTGTTAATGGTTCTCATTTCGAGGAAACGTGTTATTGAGCTTTCTCTTTTTGCTGAACCATTCATTGACGATATAAGGTAGTGCACGTATATGAGCTGAGAGCCTGTGTCCAGCTAGCCAATGAAAATGTTGGAAATCTTATAACCATAGTTCAGTTTTTAATAATAGAGGATAATTAGAAGTACTGTAAACTGTGACACTTTATCTACTGAAAGTGTACAGAGATAGTGTGCAATAGGCTCCTATTTAAATACAAATAAACTCCAACTCCGTTTCTATAATTTGAATAGATGCATTTGATCTATTAGAGAAGAATTGCAAGTGCTGTAAACTGACACTTGATCTACTCAGTGTGTAGGGAGATAGTGTGAAATGGGGTGCTATTTAAACAGGAATAAACTTCAACTCCACTAATTTGATGCAAGGCATCTTAGGTGAGAAAGATTGTACTTGGAGGCACTTACTAGATATTTTTCATTTAGTATTGAAAATGTACCATTTTTTTCCAGTTTTTATCTTCAAGTTTGTAGGTAAATAATATTTCTGTTCATTCTGAAGAAATTGAACTTAGCATCTGGACCAATCTAGAGCAGAGAGAAACCTTTCAGCTACCATTGCAGCATTGATCATTATGTAATGACCTTGACCTAGCACGCTTTGAAACTGAGACTTAACTAGTGTGGAGTTTTACCTCCAACACAATAGAAGATTAAATTTCCACAAATAAATCTCAACTGGAATCTGTCAGGTACCATGCATGGTATATTAGTCAGAAGCTTTATCTTTGCTGTAGAGTGGTCTAAAGAGTAAAGTTTAATTTGTTTAGAATTGTGATCCTGAAGGGATGACTTTATTCAGTCTTATAGATGTCAGGTGTTGGAATTATCATAAAAGCAATAATTATGTGAATAAAATCCACAAACGTATATGTAATAAAAATAGTTGTTTTTCAAAGCATTTTGATGTTACAGATAAAGACATACATGTAGTTTCCCATTCATGGTTCAAGTTGTTCTGAAAGTGAAAACACAAATAGTAGTTCTTAGAGGTCAAATTTGGTTATAGTTTTTTAAAATTAATGTATCCTTTTGTCTTGATTTACAGTACTTAAGTAATGTTCCACGTAAGAAGTAGGCAAAAATCGCCAGTCCGATGCAAAATCTTCCATTGGGATCAAAAGTGCTAATTACTTAATTAAATAGAATTCCAACCAGCTCATTGGCTGTTTTGAGTCTGAGCGCAAAATTTGAATTTGTTTCGATAATTTCGCGACCAAACACGCGTTTTAGGTAAATGTAACCAAACACGTTTTATTGTAGGGAGAAAAACAGCCAATTTACAAAGTTTCAGGCACAAGGGATATGGGGAAGTATTTTTTCTGGTGAAATTCTTTTGGTTAGCCCCAATGCTAAGAGTAACATGACTCTGCCATATGTTTTCTGTAGTGTTCTTGTTTATTGAAGGCATCAAGTTCGCCTCACCACACGAAATCGTTACACATCAAACGGAACATGCATAAAAACAGAACTATAAACTTCTAAAGGCTATGGCATACAGTAAAATATGACCGTTTCAATGACATAAAAAGCGACTTAAACAAAAAGATCTTCAAACAGTTCCTCCTCAAAAGTTGACATCACGCATATTGGGTTGTACCCATCCTCTAGTTCCAGTTGCAAAGCTTGAAACTGATTCAAATGTTTTTGAAAGAAATAGCAACTCCTCCTCAGTGAAAAGGAATCCATGCACTACGATAGTTTGAAGAGTTTCACAGGAACACAGGCACGCCACTGTCAAAATTGTGAATTTCCCTTGACTACCGGAAATGTCCACGTATTCGAGATGGTTGAAAGACTTCTTCGCTTGAAAAATGGAGCTTTGCTCAAGAGAGGAACAGTAGGAGATATCCAGGATTTCTACGTTTTTAGCAGTATGAACCAGTTGTTGGAAATGTCGATTGCATATCCTGGTTGAGGAAATGTTTAGGCACATCAATGAAAGAAACATCTTCAGTGGCACAAAGCGGTAAGCGTCTTCCGATCTGGAGAGATCCAATTCGTACGGCTCTGCTTCCTTGAGGTACGCTCCTCTTGAGATCAATTTCCACCGGTGACAACACACTCTAGCAGCTCTTATCAAGTCTTCTGTCTCCAAGAAACTAAAGATGAGAATTAAAACTACTGACGGTAATTCCATGTTAGCTTTCAATGAGACTGTCCGAGATTGTACAGGAAATGGAGCTACGCTATTGGTGGTAACATGGTAACGTGAAAAACATGAATAAATTAATTGAATGAAAAGCGCTCGTTGACACCGTGGGGATTAAGAGTGCCAATTTGAAAGATCAGTTTTTGCTCGAGATTTTTACAGCTTTCCGTGGTACCTTGATGTAGGGAAAGGCCGGAGATCGACATGTGTTGTTTGGAATGGTTAGGGAGATTAAAATGCCGAGCGACAGGTTTGGATGCGTCTTTGTCATCTTTCTCAACATCACGAAGATGTTCTCGGAATCGGTCACCTAGTCGTCTTCCTGTTTCGCCGATGTATAACTTTTTGCATAATGTGCAGGTTATGCAATAGATAACATTTGCGGAGGTACACGTGAAACGATCAGTGATCTTAACAGATCGCTTAGGGCCCGATATTTTGTCAGTGTTTTGAATGAAAGGACAAGTTTTGCATCGCGAGCGCGCGCATTTAAAAGTGCCAGGTTGTTCAGTCGTTTTGAATGCGCTTTTAACTAGAAAGTTACCTACATTTTTGTCGCGTTTGAATGAAATCAGTGGTGGTTCCGAAAAGATTCTAGCAGTTTCTGGATCATTTTGCAGTATCTTAAAGTTATTTAGAATGATGGCTTTAACTGGGTTATTATGCGGGTGAAATGTGAGGGTGAATGGAATTCTGTCATTCTTTTCCTTTTGTGATGTCTGTAGTGCTGACTGTTGATCAATCTGCTGAGCGCGGTGATGGCCCGATTGAACTACAGAATCAGGATAGCCACGTTTCTCGAAAAAATGGCACATTTCCTCTGATTTGTTGGAAAAATCAGAGTCATCACTACATAGACGTCGAAGTCTAAGAAATTGAGAATAGGGAATGGCGTTTTTGACATGAGATGGATGTGAAGATGAATACAACAAATAACTGTGAGAATCGGTTGGTTTGTAGTGCACACTGGTACATAAGCCGTTGCCGCTAATCCCTTTATGTCCGAGATTGTGTTTGCAAAATGCCGGTGCTGCTCTTTTGTGGTCGCCACCTGATTTTCTCACCTTTTGATTGGTACGCCTATTGAAATCGGTAAAATCAATTCTTTCATCTTCCACAACTGTCCTTTGTCACCTACGTTTGTCGTTTTTATTTCACATACTCAGCGTAAGTGCATGGGAACTTATACCATTTTGAAGTCAGTTTCTTCACGCCACGATGGAACAAACGTAAGTACAGGTTTTATGATCTTGTAAGTTTGGCCGGTTACAATAGGAGCGGCATCAATCACCCTATCACAAAACCAGTGCCAGCGATTTTCAACTGGATATAATGCAGACGCGTATGGACCAGTTTCCGTAACTTTCTGTGACTCATCAGTCGTGTTGATCTTTGGCGATCATGTAAAAACCAACCCTAAGTTATCCCTTTGGAAGATTTCATCCTCCTGACATGTTGTACTGGCTCGCCTTCAGAATGCATTTGAAATTTCTTATAGTTTTACGGCTCGGTCAACATAATGTTTGCGCATACGTAATTATGCTTAAGCAAAGAATCCTGTATTCTTAAGTCGATCCTTTTTTATTTGATCTCTATTTCACTAGGGAAAAGAGAGAGGCCGGAGGAAGTAACAGGGAAGATGGACAGGAGCATAGTAAAACGAAACGAATAAAAGCGATTGATGTAAGAAGTTCTACTCACTAGATGCATTACGACTTCCAACGTTTTCTCACATCACACTTAGAATTGCCTAATACAATGAACTTTATTGACTTGAATTTCTATTCAATCTCAGGTCACTACCCTGAAGTCTATTTATGGGAAGATTAGTCTGTTCCCCAAGAAAGCCAATGCCTTTGAAACCTAGAAATGTGGGGAAACCTTCGAGATGATTGCTCGAAAACTATGAGTGGCAGAGGCAACTGTAGAAATTTATGTCATCGATTCTGTCGCTCGAGGACAAGGGAACGAAGAGCTTCACCAAAGGATGCTTGATGAGCTTGATATCAACCAGGAGAAGTTTGAAGTGGTAAAGGAGAGTCTTACCAGAAGTGCCATCACTCTTAGAGAAATCCGGGATTCCACCTCCTTCAGGTACACCAGATACGAGCAGTCATTGCCGTGCTCATGAATGGATTTCAGCTATAGACATATAAAACTGTAGATGGACTACACAGAAGCATGTTTTTTGTTTTTGTTAGACATTTGTCACTTTTTTGATTAAAAAAGAAAAAAATTCGGTCCGCGCACAATTTCGGGGAGAAGGAATGTAACACAGTTGTAACAGACATTGAATAAAACAATATGATCAGCATGTTTTCAAATCCACTTGCGTGTTTGTAACTTCAGGGAAACGAGACTATGGATGTTGCTTTTTTTTTTATCGCATCGACCCTCAAGATCTGATCTCTAAGGGAGAAATTGGACCACTAGAAGAAGAAAAAACGAAAGACGCGCGGGCCCGAAATCTTCCATGGAAATAAGCCATGGCCTTCCGCGAGTACACACCCCTCGCTCTAATGTCTATGCAATGAAAGAAAACAAAGGGAAAATGAAAGGCTGTACCTCTTCCGCGAATACTCCTTCTCTGTTCAGTTCCTTATGACCCACCTAAAACCACCCAAATAGTTCACAGAAGACAAAATACATTCTATGGAACTGCAGAAAGTTTATTTGTCACTATCACTCAATAAGTGAAACATGTTTTTTTTTTCACACCTTTTCTACAGATACAGAAATTCTACACTGCAAAATCCATTTGTTTTGAATTTATATAACCAGAACTATATTCCAACAAAAATTCTTAACACTGAAAATGGAAGAACATAAATGTACAAACGTATATTATACGAGAAAAATTGATTTTGCTTTGGGGTGTGCCTGGTGTGCCTTTAGCCCTTTAAAACCCATTACTGACCAACATTCAAATATCCCCTCACAATAATCAGCACCTTGTCACAACAAACAGGTTATGAAAATAGATAAAATGGTCGCCAAAGGAAAATTACTGTGATCTTTCTACAAATTTTCCCCACTCATATTTTAAGAAAATGTTTAGAAATCAGTTAGGAGAATTTGTAGTTTAATACAGGGTCTTAAAGGGTTGAAAAGCTACAATATATACATTCCAATGATCAGATTTGTGTTTGTTTTTATGTACAGATAACAGTCAATAATAAACCGGTGAAATTGATGCAATAGCGAGTGAAACTCCCCAGGTTGCATTCATCATAGCATCGAACCAAAGAGCAATGGATCCCATATGTCCCCTTTGACAGCATGCAATAATGGCTCCTTTGTTGCCATGACTATGTGAGTCCACAATCATGGCAGACTGGTCCCCATTCACCACTAGCAGGAATGCTCGTTCATATTCCACTATCACATTATATGACTTCGACTTGTTTTGGGCCTCTTGCATCAACCAGTTGCTCAACTGATTGATTGGGTTAATGCCAAATATATCAATTTGCTGTCCCAGTAATCGCACTCCACACTCCTCTCCTGCCAAAGAATCTGCTTCATCAACAGCAACATTTCTTGCCTCGTGGTAAAACAGGTCGTCATGTATTTCATTTCCTTTAATCAGCGCTTCATGTAAAGCTCCTTTCCAGGACTCAGGAAGAAGGTCACCAGTGGGCCATGTTAAATTCCTTTTAGTGCTCAGCTTTCCCATGAGGAGAGCAATAAGAACACAAGCATTGCTGCCTGACCTACCCTGAATGTCTGACTGGGATATACCGAAAGTCCACTCCATTACCCCAGACAAATATAAAGAATCCGACCCTTTCATATCTGACTGACATGGTACAACAGGTGGTACTCCAACAGGAGGCACAGGCTGTGGTTGACTACCAGACACAGGAACAGTTGGCTCAGATTCAGGCTGTAATGGGGTACCATTCTGTGGGGAGTGCAACACCAAAACCAAAATTATCGCATCAGAAAACACCTCTTCTTTGAGAGGGTTGTGTTGGTCTTGCCTGAAAAACAATTTTGATAAAAGAACCTTTCTTGGAGATCCAAAACAATTTGACCCAAAATTTCACGAAATTGTCCCAAAAAGCTTTTACTGACGAAAAGCTTGGATAAATCAATTGAAATCAGGAAGACACGAATAATATTTAACTCCCAAACCAAGCTTCTGCTTCGTGTTAATTCATTCTGGGCCAACGCATGCCCCACTGTCTCTTTTTCCATGGAATTGCATCAAGTGCTTTGACCATTTTTCGGTCAGCAACATGCTCGCATTTTTTTTCGTTCTCTCTCCGTACTTCTCAGCGCTAAAACCACAACTGCTGTAATCCACATCATGTTGCATTGCCACCGTATCAGAAGGGCTGGTGGGTTGCTGAAACACTTCAAGAATCTCACCCGTCTCAGGATCAAAGCTAAGCTGTCAGTCCAATGGATTGCAAGGTCCAGTGTAATTGTGGCCAGGAAGCGTCCATCCTTTTTTTGCAGCGGGCAGCTTGCCAATCAAACTGTGAATATCCACCCCCGTTCCATAGTAGTTGCGCAGGGTTTTCTTGAAAATATCTGTGAAACCGCGGTGTTGGGGGATGGCGTTGCCGAAAGCTTTCAAGAACTTTGGGTCAGTTGCGAACTTGGGAACCAACACACCTTGCGAAAAAAACCAGGGATCAAACAGGCTTCCAATACCTCTCCCATAACCCTTCCATTTTATCCAGGAGCCATAGCCGTGCATTCCACCTTGTTTCTTGTAATCCGCGTATTCCCGTTTGTATTCGGCAACCATCGCCCGCCCCTCTTTTGCTGAGACTTCAGGGCCTTTGAAAAGTTTGGGGTCAGAAACAACCTCCCAAAGTTTCTTGAAATCAACGAAGGGGAAAGGAACAGGAACTCCACGCCCCACTGACCTATCAGTTTTGTATCAGATGTTGGGCCGCACTTTCGTGGAAAGTTGGTCCAAGGCTTCGCAGCCCACCTTCTGAAACAGAGGAGTGGCTTTCCGTATCCCGTAGTTAATCGCCCTTTGCTGCAGCTGCGGGTTTCTCATCGCTTCCGACACATAGTACCTTCCCATTTCCACCCCCTTCTTTGCAAGATACGGAACCCCATGGTGAAGAAACAAATGCAACGTCTGTGCCAATTCCTTTGCCCTCTGCGAGAGAGGGCCCTGCTAGTTTCCCGGCAAAAAACGTCTTTTCGTGATTCCACAAACAGCACACTTGTTTTCCCCCATCTTTCTGCAGTTGTTGGTTGTTACAACGGTTTCAGACCCTGGCACATTCGGGGTTTTCTGTTTGTCCCGCACGCAATACCAATCAGCCATTGGTTATATTAAGAAAGCAATTTTTCACAACCCGTTTGTTGTGATGCAAATTGGGAGAAAACCCTTTCAGAATGTCTTTGTAGCTCACACCTTTGTTGCGTTCATTCAAGAACAATAAGCAAAAGTAACCACACCTCACACTTCCAATCCACTGAATTTGGTTGTCATTCCGAAGAAAGGTTTTGTGCCCCAGCTTTCGCATTTCCTGCTCCCACTCATTCGGCGGCGGCAAACCGAAGGAATCGAAATATTCCATGTCTTTTCCCTTCCAGCAACAAATCCAGTGTGTGCCCAAACTTCCGAAATCGTGCAGGTTGATTATGCAGGGTGAATGGTGCAGAGGCTTGACCTTGTTGCGGGAGAAGTTTCCCTTGATGGGAATGCCGAGATATTCACACCAATTCATCAGATCAACGTTGGAAAGCGGCTCATCCCTGAATTTCACCTTTTTTCCATGCCCCATCATCATCGGGTATTCCCAATCTTCCCATCGTCCGTAAATGTGTGGAGGGCGCATTTGCATCCCACTTCCAACAGGTGGGGCAGGAAGTCGGGGAACGGAATGTCTCGGGCGTGGATGGGTTTGCATCCCCTTTCCCAACACCTTTTTCACAAGGTCGATTGCCAAAGGAACCCCAAGAGCAGCCAACATTCCGAGAAAGCCTCCACGCTGCGCACCACCTCCTTGAACCACACCCCGCCTCACAAGATGGTTTTTCAAAAACCTTCTCTGTGCCGGATTCATACTTTCCAGAAGTTTGTAAAGCTGCACCTCCTGCGGCCCAACACTGCTGCCAAAAATTGTTTTCGAAAGTTTTTCTGTCCCAAAATTAAGACCGGCCATCCCCAAAGCCTTTCCCACAGAGGGGGCAAGAGCCCGGAATGCCGTGGAAAGGTTGCACCCAATCATTTTTTTCGTTCTCCTGATCTGTGTCTTGCTGAACGTGATATCCGCGCTGCGCCCGGCACTGGTGGCCTCTTTCAGGTGATTGATTTGTGTGGCGGTTAATGGAGGGTCGTTGCCTCCATTTCCAATGTGTTCCTGCTTGACACGAAGAGTCAAGGCCACATTTTCCTTCACAGCCTTTGCGAGGTTACGCCTTTTGTCGTCTGGGTGATACACTGTTGGCATCTTGTATCAAAGAAGAAAATTTCCTACACACCAACAACCAACTTGTTTCCGACCTGTTTTATGAGGACATCTTCCCCATTCAAGACAGCGGCAAATATTCGGTAATCAGCCGTGGCGGCTTGGTTCAAGCGAAAGTGGAGAATTAACTTCTTTTCATCTCCAGTCATACTTTCTTTTGTTGGCCGAAGATCGAAATAGATGATTGGGTAAAGCGTCTAATAATTGGCCACATTCAACTGGGTTCCCGTGTTGACATCATTTCGCCTGTAGCTGTAATCAATCAAATCACGCTGTATCCATATTTGGTCTTCCCCACTGTACTCCGTCTCGGAGTAAAAGGATGTGCCGTACTGCAGACGACAAGTTGAGAGTTTCGCCCCTCCATCAAGATCGAAAGCGTGGAAGGTGTATGGGTTTGCTGTGGTCACATCAAGGGCTGCCACTTTTTGAATGAAAATGAACACATGCTTGACGTTTCTGATTCCGGGGCTTATTGTCCATTGCTCATTGCCCATTAGCAGCCCTTTGGTCTGAGCCAGGGATTAACGTTTCCTTCATGTAGCGCCATTGGGGGCCTCAGAAAATTTTTATTCACCATCTTTTGACAACAATGCAGTGGTTTGCCACCGCAGCACCGCAGAGTGACAGTGAAGTGCAGCTGCATCGGGGGGAGGAGTTTGTCCGAAAATTCCTTGAAGAACGAATAGTTTTTGAGTGGGATGAAGGTTTTGACCCTTTTTTGGGGACCGCCCTGCGACAGAAGTGCGTGAGCCCTGATTCCGAGGTTGGTTGCGGCCGCGCCCATGACAGTTGTGTTGTCGTTGTCAAGATACCGAAACTCATATTTCACCACACTTCGGGCGTAGCCGTCCGAAAATTCAAGTAGGTTTTGATAAAGTCAACCTCGTGAACGCCATTTGCATCGTAAAGGGTTTTTCCTGCGGAGTCAATTTTCAAATCCTGAATGAGGGAAAAGGAGCCATTGATGGGTGCCGAAGCCACATCAGCCGCCACAAAATTTCCATTGGCCTTTACCTACAGTTCGTACTCCACCCGGAAATAAGCGTTGTACCAGTCAAAAATAACGTCACGGTCCTTTACATCGAAAACCAACCCCCATTGGAGCTGTTCCTGCCCATTCCCCGGCAAACGAATAGGTTGGTTGGGAATGTATTGAAGGTAGTCCACTTTTTCGAGCAAACAAGGAGTTCTGAACATGGGGCTCTGTAGAAACCGAAAAAAACCACAGCTGGTTCGCTAAAATTTGGCTGAGTTTGATAATTGAGTCCGAATAAATCTGGGGAGGGGGGTTTTCTTGCGTTTTTGAAGCAGTTGGCGGATTTTTTTGCTGCCCTTTTCAGTTGCCGCCGTGACCACCTTTTTCGGCCGCCTTTTCAGCCGCACTTTTCACTGCTGGGGCAGCCGCTTTCTTAAGCTGTTTTCCAATAGCCATGAGAGTGTTGTGCACCACACCCGTTCCTTTGCGCCTGTAACAGTACCGCCCAATATCGGTGTCATAAAATTTTGCCCACTGGCTCACGCGATTCATATATACCTGTGGAGAAATTCACGAGACTTCTCGAATTATTAAATCCAGAGCCACATCCTCGTCATTAAAGTTGAGAATGTTGTTCTGCCCGTTGGTTACTTTGATTCTTATTGAATTAATCACAGATTTGTGGACAGAATGAAATTTTGGGCGGAGAGGTTCTTTCATAAAAGGGTAGCTCGGTATGACGTTGGCTGTTGAAAAGGTGTACAAAACGTCATCTGGAATGTCGTCCGCCCGCCACGAAATCAAGTGGCAATAGAGAAACACCCAATCGCTGCCTCGTGTGATGTTGGGGGTTTTGCCCCCCGTGAAGGTCGTGGCGCCTTTCAAAATCTTTTTATCGAAGCCAACCAGTTTACCAAAATCACCAGTCGTGAGGTCCAGTTCATAACCAGTGGCAATCCCAATCACCACGCGGGTAATTGCGTAATCAAAATAAAGCTTGAAGACGTGTTTTTTATTTTGTGTGGTGGGGTCCACAACGCCACTGTGTGTTTGCAACACGCATTCCAGGTCTGTATAGTTGTACATCCTGTCGGGGAGTGTTAGTGTTTTCCAAGCTTCTCCCTCCTTTTGCCATTTTAACGTATTGTTGTTGTATTCAACCGCAACATTGTGCCAGGAGTAGCTCATGGTAATAAGGCCATATTTTCGTTGGGGGTCGAGTTGGATAGGTGCGCTGAAAACTATTTCAAAGTTGTGCGGCTTTTGCTTGGCCCTATTTTGTTGCAGCTTCGTGAGACTTGAGTCGACCAGCAGGTGAAACATCACTGGATATAATCAGTGGACATTTTGCGAGCCTGAAATTTGTTGAGGACTCCAAGATGGAGGAGCTGTTGCACCAAAGCAGAAACCTCTTTGCGGAGCTTTGACGAAGTGTTGCTGGCCTGCATTGAACCGAGGCCCACATAGAGCCGGCCGATCATTTTTTGGCGGTCTTTTCAAACCCACTACCCTCCGTTTCCCATTCGAACCCATCGTCTTCCTTCTCCTGCATCCCTTCAATCACAGCCCGTTGTTCGAAAATAGCCCGTTCCAAGTTCGAGGCGGGCTGGGGTTTTGTTTCTTTCGGTGGGCCTTGTTTCAAACCCCTTTTTCCCTGCTTGCAGCTGTTCTGGTGAAACGCCCCACCGCCCCCTCTTCTACAGTCATAAATTTCATCGCAGGTCCTTTCAAGATCCGCCAACGAGTACCCATGGAATGGGGAAGTTTTACTTTTCACTCTGTAGTTGGGGTTGTCCCCATACTTTGAGAGTTGATTCACTGTCTGCAATTGAATAGATTCACTCATTTCTTCGAGCTGGCTGGGTACCACTGGTTCCTCCCATGTTTGGCACGGTGGGGGTGGAAAAGGAGCAACCCCATCAACTGGTGATGGTGGTGGCAGTGGTGGAAAAAACTGATTATCCTCCCTGGGTGGTGGTGTTTCAGCCTCCGGTTGGAAATCATCCCAATCAAACGGGTTGATTCGGTCAAACTCGTCCATCACGTAGTCGGGGCCGTCCTCCTCTGCCGTGGGCACCAGCAAATTGTGGTCCAACCTCCATGTAACTGGTTTCAAAAGTTTTTCAGCTTCGATCTGGCCGACCTGATTTGCAATTCAGTTTTGTTTATATGCCTGTCGGATCTCCTGTTCCTGTTTTTCAACTTCGGCTTCAGCCTCTGCCTGTTGCTTCCACCTTTTCAGAGACACAAACGGGTTTCCAACAGGGGCACCCCTCCATGCCCGCAGACGTTTTCAGGATGTTAATCTGCGGGCCAAGTAACTCTGGCAAAACAAACATCCTGCTCCATATGCTCTATGAGCTGTTGGCGTTCGACAAAGTTTTTCTCTTTTCAAAAAACCTCCACCAGCACAAGTATCAAGTGCTTTTGCGGGACTTTGCTGAAAACATTGATCCTGAGGTGGGGTACGAGGTCATCGAGGCGCCGGGCAATGAAATTATCCCGCTGGAAGAGCTCCCACCCGACAACCAAAAAATCATGTTCGACTACTTGGTATGCGAAAAGAACCAAAACAACATCATCAACTATTTCATCAATGGGCGGCACGGGAACTGCAGTGTCATTTATCTCACACAAACATATTACAAGGTCCCCAAAAATCATCCGAGACAACTGCAACCAGGGCAAATGGTGGGGGCAATCGACATGGACAACAACGAACTTGTGAATGTGAAAGACCCTGTAAACCCTGGCGACGGTGTCAACAAAAAATGTGTCGATGCAACTCACGTGGACGCCTCCGGCACTGGCCCACAAGAAAACCCATTCAAATATCTCATGGAAACCCGGATTAATCCTCAAGTGAAAATAACATTCGGATGCACAGTATTCTGAAATTTACAGCCTCTCCTCACCAAATAACCAATTGGCGTACAATTTTACTCTCGTTGACGATAAAGATGGAACTGAACAGTATCGCTCAAGAATTGGTTTCAACCTTTTCAGGCTACCAATCGGTTCTTATACGTGTGTCGTGGAGTTTTTCCCACCTGAAATGAGAAATGTCAGCATTCATGCAACTGCCAACACCCTGTTGTTTGGTGCGTAAACCTCGAAAACATTCCAACCAACAGCTTCCGTTGCTGGATATGTTAAAACGGTGCTGCACTTCCAAAAACGACATGCTGGCCAATGAGAATATCTGTATCTGGATCTGCGTGGGAAAACCGCATTTCCCAATCCCACAGGACGTATGGTTGTCTACGGTTTGAAAAAAACTGTATCAAAAGTACGTTCCACTGTGTTTGACCAAATTTTCTTTGCGCAAGGTGGGAGAATGGTGATGCAGACTGATTTGGATCTGAATGAAAAAACTATCTTGAAACCAAAACTGGGTGGTCCCTTGGATTTGAATGGACAACAAGTAAGGAATGGAGGTGATATATTATTTGACAGCTCGAACAAACAACTTGTCTTACACACAGACTTGAACACCAATGGCTACAACGTGGTTGGAAAAAATGAGGGTGGGTTCGAAGTTGATGATAATGGCCGGTTGAAAATACACGATAAATTGGATTTAAATGGACATGGAATTGAGGAGTTAATTGATTTTCATGGTGGGAGGCCAAGATTGCTAAAAGACCTGGATTGGGGTGGAAAAAAATGGTAAGCAGTCAAACAACATTGATGTCGTATGAGGAGGGTGGAATAAAACTTCACTGGCCGTTGGGGTTTGCTACAAGGACACCGATTGAGTTGGAGAGCGACACCCAAACGGGGGGCGAAGTTGACTGGTGGAAATTTGTTCTTTCAAGATATTGGCAGCCTTATGCCATGTTTTCAAAAATATTAAGTGTAACCTTGACTTCTCAAAGTGGAGCATTCCCCCATAAAATAACCTTGCAGCTTCGATGCAAATTGGGGGAATTTATGTCCCCAAATGAAAAATTTTAGTTCTTTGCAGCTGGGCTTACAGAACATACGCTTTATATAAATTATACAATAGAGGATTCTTGGCAGTATATTGCGTTTTATTTAAAGGGCTTAAACCAAAATATCCGGGTGAAACTAAAAGTAACTTTCGAAACGTAAATTTTACCGTGCTAAAGTATAATGTGGTTACCGAATATAAAGCCTCGATCTCCCCCTTCAACATCTTTGACTTCAACCACATCGACCCAACCCTTCCGAAGGACACCGTCGAGATGTTGAAGCGTCTCTTTGCTTTTTAGCACAAGAAACATTGGGGCTACAACAAGCTTTTCCGAACATTTCAGCGCAGAAACCTTCTTTGCAACATGGTTGCGGGAAAAGCTGTTTTGACTGGAGCTGTCGCGGGAGGGTTACTCTCCAACCTGCTGTCATTGCCGGTCTGACTGCTTTCGGTGTTGTCAAAATTGTTGCGACGGCGAAGAAGTACGACAGAAAAGCTGAAAAAGCCAGCTTCGCTCGAGTAGAGTACAAAAAAATATTGGATGCCATCCAGTTCCATCTCAGGGGAGAACCTTTCGATGCAAAGGAGTTTCTCAACAAGCTGAAAGTGATCGACGACTTAGTTTCCGACCACTGCACGGAAATGCCCGAGAAGCTGCAGGCGGAGAACGCCAAATGCTTCATCACGGTGTTCTAGACCCTTTCGCACTATTCATCGAACCTTGCTTTCGCCCGGCGCCGTGTTTTGGGGTGGATTTTTTCAACGACGGGTTTGAGTTTCTCAATAATTTCGTGTTTTGCAGCCAAATGTCTTCTGAGGCTTCTTGAAAGTACTACTTTGGGTAAATGTGGCTTCTGAGGTCGTGAATGTTGTGCGCTAAAAACCTCCACCGAAGTAACAACTTTGCCCATTGTTAACATCGTCGAATATTTCGTGTTTCTGTAGAACTTTACAGAGGTTAGTGTATGAAATAGGATTGGCTGCCTATCCCACCTCCTGTCTGGTTTGGGTTGGGGCGGTGAGCTCCTCAACCCTTTTGCAAGTTTTCACAATTTCGGCGGTCCACCTTCGTCTGTTCCCCACAACATTCTTTTTTTTGTCGGGCCTGCCATCTTCCCCGCTATGTAATATATATGTTCAAAACGGAAAAGCGCCTTGAAAAAATTTACTATAGCCCGCAAGGTTATTGCAAGGGGTTGGCTGCGGTTAAAAGGCTGACCCAAGCTGCAAAGGTTTCAGAACCTGCGGCCAAACAATGTTTGGAAAGGCAGGCGCTTTGGCAGATCTTTCTTCCCGTGCTACAGCGCATTCCTCGGCCAAAGTTTGAGGTGCCAACACCAAATGCGGTGCACCAAGCCGATCTGCTTTGTATGCTGCACGACAAGGTGGGGTGCAAAACTTTCAAATAAGTGCTGACTGTGGTCGACGTGGCCAGCCGCTTCGAGAGCCACTGACCTCAAAAAATTGTGATGAAGTGTCCAGGGCCTTTGAAAGGATTTACAAACGCGGGCCTCTCCGATGGCCAAAGCTTCTGCAGGTGGATCTGGGGCGGGAGTTCATGGGTGCCGTTTCCAGAGAGATGGAGAAGCATGGAACGAATATCTGCTGTGGACACGTGGAAGTGAACCACGACCAGGCGATTGTGGACATTTTAACCGTATGCTGGCTGTGCGTCTGTTCAGACAACAGTATGTGGTCGAAATGCGGCTGCCAGAAGAAGAACGGGCTGTTGCGTGGGTGGCAAGGCTTCCCAAAGTTGTTGCTGCTCTGAACAACCAAACCACGCGGTTGACAGGATTGAAACCTGTAGATGCGATCAGAAAACAATCTGTTGTTGTGTGGCCGGCCTGTTGGAATGGCCGAACAAAGGCTCGCTGTTGGTGTAGAAGTGCGCTATTTGCTTCTGCCTGGAGAGTTGGAAGGTGGGGTGGGACGAGCTACAGATCCTGTTGGTCTCTGAAAGTGTTTGAAGTTGAGAGGATCATGGTGAAACCCAACTAACCTGTCTTGTATTGGCTTCCTGATGGGCCAAAACGCAGCTTCGTCCGAGAAGAGTTGATGGTTGTCACACCGAATATCGAGCTTCCTCCTTCCAATCCTGGCTAGATGTGGTATTCGATGGGTTCGGTGTGGATTCCATCGGGCAACACCCATCTCTTGTCGTAGTAGGCGCTCAGACCCAACTTTTGCTGCACATAAGTTACCATTTTTCCTTCTCTCATTCGGAAACCCTTGTTTGTCGTCATGTCTTTGTGCCCCTTGAGAGCCGCCTTGAACCTCTCCCACCTGATGGTATTTTGCCTCTGGTTCATTCCTTTCGTGCTAAACTTGCTTTTACCTCCTTCGGTGTCCACGTAATAACACTTCGAGCAGAGCGTGATCATTCGGTCTCCTTCGCACTCCAGCTTGAACAGCTATGGGTTGTGGCTGCTCCACTTGTCCCACGCGAGCCACTGTTTTTTTTCTGCCTCAAATTGGGCTCTCATCTCTGGTTTCACAATGGCTTCCAACCTTTGGCTGATATTGCCATGTAGCTACTGTCTGTGTCCCATTTGGATCAACCCAAAGTCAAATCGACTTCTGCAAAACCAAACCACCTTCCCTCCTGCAATCTTTGAAACAGCCTGGGGGCTGCTCTGGCCTTTTGCTCATCGGGAACGTGAATTATGGTTTCCTTCCCACATGGCATGTCCTAAAGCATGGTAGATAAATACAGGGCATTTGTGTCGTACCCAAGGATTTTCCGACAGGGTTTGGGTTCTTCACTTTGATGGGACCTTATTTGTGTGACTCCAACTTGGTGGTGGCAGGTAAACACGAGGCTCAGTCCACCAACCACTGCGCCTTTCAACATGTCATAAGCCTCTTTACCAGGACTCCACAACTCCACTCCACGCTCAATCGCCCCATGCGGAAGATAATGAAGAGAGACTCCTGGTATACCCACTGCGTCTTTCAGAATGTCAATTCCTCTTTCGGAGTAGAAGGCACGCATTTTGTCCAAAGCTTCAAGACCAGGCACAACATCTAAATTGTTGTAATAATGCAACCAATCTGCAAAGGTCTTCATCCCTTTTTCTTTGAACACCCAGACACAGTCTTTCCATTCATCTTGTGTCAGCACCCATTCATTTTTCAGGGATGAATACCATTCAGAATGTGGTGGTAAACCGCGATAGTCTAACTTGTCAGGGTTGTCAAAACACTCATAGGGAAGCCATGATTTTACTGCCTCACAGCCATAAGCTTTTACCCACTTGTCATAGCTGGTTCCCAGCCCCAAATACTTAATGATGTCAAGGAAACGAAACTTGTCTGCAAGGAGGAACCTTATTTTGTTTGCGTTTTTGGCTACTCTTGTTTTTTTTTGTGGTATCGGCAAGAATATCGAACAACTGCTCTTTCACAAGATTTAAGTCATATCTGCCAGAATTGAAACAAAGAATCTGCACTTCATCCACCAACTTTCAATCAAACCTTTTTGTCCCTTTGGGAGAAGATGGAAAGTTACGGGGAGAAAATCCTTTCTAACTACCTCCCTGATTCTTTTTCCTCTTTATTCGATTTCTTCCACAAATTTGTGAATCAGCTCTTTTGGATCTCTGTTGCAGATGTGTGTTGGTTCGTGCTCGAGTGTGTCCCCCATTGAGAAACAGATTGGTTTGTGCACATTTTCAATGCAGAGTGTTGGTGTTGGATCCTTTCTGTTGGTTTTGTCACCATAGGACTCGAAGTCGAAGATGACCGTGTGGGGATAGGTTTTTGTTTAGGTTGGGGGGAGGGCTTCTTTGGTGCGCGCAACTCGGCAGGCCCAGGCAACGACCACGTTAAAATTTGCTACAAGAAGTTTTTGTGTCCATTCCTGTGTTGCTTGATACGCCTCTTCATGAGTTTTTCCATTGTGTCCAATCTTGGATTTGCGGTCTGGGAAACAGTGTGGGCAGCCATGCCACTCACAGCCGTGATATTGAAAAATTGTTTTGCTCTGAATGTGGAACTCATCAACTGGGCGCCCCATAATCCACACTTTTCCCCCGTGCCTGCACAAAGCGTGGTGAAGGTGGTGCCTCTTCTTTTTTATTCTTTTTCAAGCCAGCGGCTCGATGCGAGAGAAGCTGTCGATTTTGGGAAGAAAGCTTTTTCGAATATGGTCCGTGGTTTTTCAATTTGTTCGTTTGGGCATTCAACCACAGTTTCCCCACAAGAACATGTTTTATTATGTCTTTGCAAACTACAGGCCTGGGTAAATCTCGCTTGACAGTGTGAACAAATATAGTTTTGACCAAGAGTTTCAATTTTGCTCACAAGAAACGCGTGGCCTTTGTAACTGCCAGTAGTGAGGAGGTTTGTGAGTTTTGGGTTGGGGTTTCGGAGAAGGCGCCAATTTAGTTCCTCACCTTGTTTTTCGGGTTCATGAACACGAAGGCCCAACCAATTGGAGATGGGTTTATTGTGGTTGAAATGTTGTTTGACTTTGTCAAGTTCATCTAATGAAGTCTTTGGAACGTCGTTTGGGAGGGCTTCAAGTTGATAGAAACTTTGTGCCAATTCTCTTGCTTTTTGTGAGCATCTGTCGGGCCTAGTTCCTTTGTGAATGTGCCAAGCTAAACATCTCCCTAAACAAAGGTTGTCTTGATATGTATCCAAACAAACAATTCCATGTCTTCCACGCACTAAAATACGAAGCCATTCTGGTAAAGGCCCTGTTCCTAAGAGCGGTTGGCGAGTGAATATAAGTTTAACCCAAACGTTAGAATAAGCTTCAAAAACCCATTTTGTGCTAGGTCGTTTTATTCAATCTTTTTGTAGCCTTTCTTTCTCCTTTTCTTGAACCCATGCTTCAGCGGCGGAGAGGTGGTTGAACCATCGTGAATCTTCTTGTCGAATAATGTGGTGTAAATACAAAGTTCTGTCTTCAATGTTTGTTAACCAATAGGAGTGTGAATAGCGGAGGAAGAAGGACGTGTTCGTAAAGTCCCTTACCCTATTCATGATAGTCCCTGTTATATTTTTCCCAAGGTTCTCATTAAATTTTAATTGTGTAAACCAGCGCCCATTTGAAACAATTTCTCCATGTTTTTCAGCAGGGCCAAACTCTGAGGCAATAATATCTGAGTATTTTGCGTCTTTATGTGTTTCCACCGAAGGGTACAGGGGGTCAAACTCCTTACGGGGAGGATGGATAACTTTTTGAGGAACTAATATTGGCGCCTGTGCTCTCCGGGGAGGGCGCGTTGGAGGTTGGTTTTCCGGTTTGTACCACCCTCTTTCAAGTAGTTCGTCCACCGACATGGCCGGTATATAACGGCGAGAAAAATTTTGAGAAATTAATTTTGATGGGACGCTGCCCTCTCTCTCTGAAGGGGGTGCGCGATGCTCTTCCATTGCTCTTGCCCCATACACCCCTTTCTTCAATAGACCAACCCCACACCCTGGCTGTTTTTGTTGTCGCCTTTGTTTATAGGTTTTGATGGTTTGTTGTCGGTGTTGCTCCTCGTCACTTCACTCCTTGGTGTTAAGTAGTAATAAGTGTAGTCGACAAATACAACCGGAGCACAACAAAACCCGACAAGTGAAGCAACGAGGGTGTGTTGTGTAGAGGTGGTATTTGTGGACTACACTTATTACTACTTCCAAAACCAGCTTTTAAATACCTAAATGGCAGAATTCCCTACCCTTTCATATACCTGAAGCGTGAAAAAGGTACCCCTTTCGGGAGGAGCCTCCCTGTATAGGCCATTATAGGAAGTGCCCCCCCCCCCCTGGGGGGCTGTGTTAAACATGTTCTAGGTGTGAGAAAAACAGTCAACTAAATCTTTCATGGGTTTCAGTTGAAAAGTTTTCCTTACAAAATTCTAGAAATATGCTAATCATTTTAAGCTTTGTTAAGTGAAATTCAACAAAGGAGAAGGGAGGGGAGAAATGTTGACCTCAGTATATTGTATGAGCATGTTGTCATACTAAGTCCACATTTGATAATGAGTCTGCGGTGCGAATTTGACATTTTGTGCTTAGTCTACATTTTATACCTTGTCCATAGTCCATGTCTAATACTTTAGCCATGTTTACAATGAATCCTTGGTCCTCACTCCATAGTTCCAGTCCACAGTCCATAGTTCAAATTTTATAGTGTCTTCCAAATGATTTACGCTCCTCGACCAGACTCTATGAGAACCTTGTTCCCAGGGTGCCTCTCTCTGCCCCCTTGTGGATGGATAAAGACAGAGCTTGAAGGTGCCGTCCACGTACCAAGTCTTGGCTCGGCATAGATGATCCAGCTGCTGTCTTGTAGCAAAAATCAAGTGACGCTTGCCGCTGATCTGTACGTCAGCTTGCATAAAATTGGAAGGTATGTAATCTTCATGGAGCTCGAAATTAAGGTCTGTGGGGTCCTCTGGTCTGAGTTGCTGGCGCATCCTATTTGTGGCTTGGATAATGTTCGCTGGCTTGGGTAATGCTAGGCAAGGACTGTCATCTATGCGGTTCTCAAGCAATACTTAACATTTTTGAAAAAAAAAGATTACTTTTTTAACCTACATGTAGCACTTTATCCACCCCCTTAAAGCTATGTATAACTAAGTATATCGATATTGATTCCACACTGACTGATTTCTCTGTAAATAACCTGTGTATAGCAAATCATTCCAGTACTATAGAATGAACTTCAAAGATTCTGCACTTTATTTAATACAAATCTAGCCTAGCATTCTGCTTTGTATGTGCGCCACACGGCCCTGATCCATTGATTTTAATGATCGAGTATAGTTACCTCACTGACAATAGCTGAAGCTGGTCGGAATATCTCCTCTCGTGCGATCTGCTTCACACGAGCTGTAACTTCTGCCATGGTGTAGATGCCAATGGCACCGGAATGGCCATGTTGATGTCGTCCTGTTAAGAACTTGCCATCTCGCTGGATGACTGATGCTTTGCATCTGAAATCTTTGCGGCATACAGTGCACTGCCAGTCAATAGTTCCGTTTGGGTGTCTCTTTCAGATATGGTAGCTGTACCCAGTATTGGTCACGAGCTTTGTTTTTCCCCGGATACTTCCCTCCTGCACAAGATGGTATGTTGTTTCAGCGAGCACTGGATCATACGGTGGCTTATAAGGGCCATCGAAAGCATCTCTCTTTTTTCGCTCGTCGACACTTAATAACTGTCAATCGACACTTATAACTGTCAATCGGCACTTGTAACAGTCGGTCGACACTTATAACAGTCGATCGACACTTATAACTGTCGATCGACACTTATAACTGTTGATCGACACTTATAACAGTTGATCGACACTTATAACAGTTGATCGACACTTATAACTGTCGATCGACACTTATAACTGTCGATCGACACTTAGCTAGACTGGGCACCAGGCTTTGCGTAACAAACACGTACTACTCCAGTTATTCAAGATGGCGAACGCTGACGAGGTAAGATTAATTGCATTCAAATTAGCCTTCAAAGGCGTGAAATCTGTTGTTTAGAACATAAGAACATTTCATCTGTTAAATGTGCTGTAGAGACCTTAGAATATGCAGTTTCCAAGGTCGTAAAAGCGTTCCAGAATGAGCTAACGAGCAGAGCACAATGGATAGACCATTCTCTTCCCTAGTTTTGACCGTGACAGAGTGTTTTACTTGATAAAACATGAATTGCGAATTTATTGAATGGCTTCAAAAACTTTACTGTACATTTATCTATTCTTACACTAAAATTAAGATTTTGAGTTATGGTTTGGCCTAGAAAATCGGATGTAAAATTTAGCCTTGTCTATATCAGATATAAAGACACATTAGTTTCTTTTGTATTTCCTTCATAAATTATTAATGATTTGGGAATTAAAGTTTAAGTTAAAGACCTCACCCTATTTTACGTTTCAGCTTTGAATCGGTTCTGTTGTGTTATATAGGAACCGACAGAAATTGCTTTCTACTAATTTTTTATTTTTGCAAATACTCGTTTAGATCCTTTGAACGATTCCACCAATTTTAAAAGTGTTCTGAGTTACCCCTCGTTATTTCAAGGTATCCATGGATCGAGATTCTCTCGTAGAAGGCTACTTTGGTTTGGGGATAGATTATGTTGAAATTCTGGCTTTTCTAATCATGTGCCATGGAATCCATTTAAGTATGACACAGTTAAAGAGGATCTTACGAGAACGTGGTCTTACTAGAAGAAAACAACAGAACCCTGTAAATGAAATAGTGGATGCCATCGAAAATGAACTTCAAGGAAGCGGTAGATTAATTGGTTATCGCCTAATGCACCAAAAACTTGGTTTGTCCTATGGTCTCGTTGTTGACAGGGAGACGGTGAGGGTTGTGATGAAAGCTTTGGATCCTGAAGGAGTGGAAAGACGCTCGCGACACCGTCTTGTTAGACGCAAATACCACGCTAGTGGGCCGAATTTTATCTGGCATCTTGATGGCTATGACAAGCTTAAGCCCTTTGGCTTTTGTATTCATGGAGCCATTGATGGCTATAGTCGTCGCATCATGTGGCTTGAAGTGGATCATTCCAATAATAATCCATCTACCATAGCAAATTACTTTTTAAATTGTGTTCGTAGGATCGGAAGAACCCCAACAATCCTTAGAGGTGATTGTGGTACGGAAAATTGCTACGTTGCAGCTATCCAAAGTTTCTTCAGAGAGGGACTTGGAGACCCTTTAGCAGGGGACAACAGTTTTATGTAAGGCCATTCTGTTTCTAATCAAAGAATAGAAGCGTGGTGGAGTATGTTGAGGAAAATGGATACGGACTTCTGGATAAATTATTTCAAAGATTTAAGGGAGATAGGATTATATAATGACGACAATATGTTGCACGTAAACTGCCTCAAGTTTTGCTTCATGCCTTTAATAAGAGAAGAATTATACCGTTGTGCAGAGTTATGGAATTTACATCGAATACGACCACAGTCTTCAAACCCCGATTCCCCATCAGGTCGACCAGATATCTTGTACTTTTTACCGGAACTAAAAGGCAAGGCCAGTCATGCCCATGATGTCACTTTAGATGACATTGAACTTGCAGAGGAGGTTTTCTGTGCTCAAGGTAGAGTGGGCATGGGCGATAATTCCTTCGAAGTCTTTGAAGAACTAGCCAAGATGATAATGGAGGATGAAGGCCTCAGTTCTCCAAGAAACCCAGATGAGGCTTTGCAACTGTATATAGATGTTATTGAACACATTGAGGACATCATGTGAACCTAGTAAAAAACGTATCTAATACTTATCCATAATATGTAAACAAACACTGCACGCTGCATGTAACAGTAACTTCATGTGTTACTCCATGTTATCCATATTGGTTTTGTTCCTTTTATCAAGTTGCTGTTAACGTTGCTAACCACTCTGGTCCGGATTACGTAGGTGTACCCCCCCTCCCCCACCCCCATAAAAAAATGACAACGCTCGGTGGGGCCAAGCGGTCGGAGTGAACTACTTAAAATTCATTCCAGTCGTTTCTAGAGGCCATGATCCTTTGGTGAGCAGCAAGATTCGCGACCTCTGGCTTGTCCAGAAGCGTGTTTCTGGTTGTTTTGGAAACCATTGTTGTGATGTCGTGTGGGTATTGTTCAATTTCTTTTTAATCTTTTGTATTGTCACTTTATGGTCGCACTTGTCTGCAGCACCAATTAAGAACTACAAAACCTGAAATCCGCGTTTCGATTTAGTCGATCAATATCATTCATTGTTTAAATCAATACTCCACAGTTAATCGGGGTTTCAAATACTGAACACAAAGTTTTATTTAGGTTTAATAACAAGGATCAACAGTAATGGAACTGGTTAAAATTAGCTAAAATTGAACTGCTGTCATTACAACAACACTCTATAACAGTTGCAGCCTAAGAAAGTTATCAGTTACGTAACAAGTTTCTCAATTAACGTCTTTTTCCTTTGCTCTCTTGATTCCTCTCTGCCTTCTTCACTAGAACCTGCACTTGGTCTCTTGCTTATCTGGCCAGTAGCAAATGCCCTTAGTGAAAGAATGTCGCCTCGTGCAACTATTCCAAGCTCCCTTGGATACTCATCAGATGCTAAGGTTATAGCTCTTTCATCCATCTGATAAGATTAAGGTACATACAGTGTAAGTATTACAACACCTTAACAGTCTTGCACCTTTTAAAGCAAAAATTACAGATAGAAAAATGAGTGCTGGATCTCAGTCAACTCTGTCACTATTATGCTGGTGCTCAAGAGCAAATTTTCTAATAACTGTACTGGTCAGTAACAGAGTTGATTGTCATGCAGCAAAACTCAAGGTTTCCTTTAGAATCTTTTTATTTTTCAATGCAATTATAAGAAGTTCAGGAAGAAGGGGGGAGGGACAGCAAGATTCCTGATATAGCAGCAAAAAAAGTTTTGACCCCCCCTTCCTAACAACAGACTATCATGACCTCTATCCCACAGTGCAAAAAGATCTATAAAACCCCATCCCAGGTATTAGCCTCCATCAAAACCCATTATCTTGGCCCCAATATTTTATTGTGGGCAATGATCCTGTAAAAAAGGAAGCCAGCCAAACCTATGCCTATATTTTCCAGTAAGCCCCTTTCAGAAAAATACCATAATACTTTTTATTGTGCATGTTTAGTGTCAAATTTAGGCTAAAATGTGTTTTGGGTTCCTTGGTTTTTTAGTTCAGGTGGCTATTTAACATTTGTTGCTTTTCCAGTAAAGCCTGCTCATGAAAGAGTATTCTTGGTAGTTTTCTGGAACCATGTAAAATCCTACTTTCTACCTAAAAATGCCCGCAAGCTCATGGAATATAAGAGCCATTCAGATAAACTTTATTACCTTCAAACATAAACTAAGTCAGAATACGATTGATTGATTGATTGATTGATTGATTGATTTTTATTGAAATTTAGAATACATTACAGATTATCAGACCCGCAGGTAGCGTAGCTAATCTAGGTGGGCCCGAAAATAAGGAAAAATCAAAGACTGCTTAAAAAGAAAATTATATTGGTAGGAATATAAAGTTGAGATAAAAAAGAATAATGTTTAAAAAAAAAGAGAGAGAAGAAAAGTTGAACAAGAAGCTGATTTAAGTAACAAATGAAAGCAAAGGAATGCGCTGCCAACGTTGGCACTATTGCGTTTTCATCTACAAGCGTTACGATACGGCGTAAGGTTATAAAGTACTTTTCTTCACCTTGCATATAATTCCGTCTAGGTCGTAATATGAGTCATCGGACTCTAAAACTTCAAATAACAATGATCGAATTTTCTTCTTAAATTGATGTTTAGGTAGATTACGAAGATTAGTTGGTATCTCATTCCACAATTTCGCGCCAATTCTCGAAAAAGCATATTTTTGAATTTCTAGATTTGATTTTTTTATATAAAAATTATCGGACGTTGAGGACCTAGTATTGTATGAATGAACTCGAGAAGTGGGAAGGAACAAGTCTTGAATATTAGAGGGTACAAGATGATTACTTACATCATGCATCGTTTCTGAAAGCAGTTGATAATAAAGAAAATTAAGTGGTAAAATATTTGCATCGAGAAACAACGGAATTGCATGATCTCGAAAGTTAGCGAAGTATATGAATCTAAGGGCACGTTTTTGAAGAACGAGAAGTTTGTTTAACTGGGACTTGCTAGCTTGGCCCCACGCAATCAAGCCATAGCGAAGATAGGGTGCAACTAAAGAGTGATATATAGAAATGAGTGTGCGGGAAGGTACAGAATGCCGCAATTTTGATAATAATCCAATTGTTTTACTGATTTTTAATAGAATCGCATCAATTTGATTGTTCCAAGAAAGTCTATAGTCAATTAGAACACCTAAGTACTTAACGTAATCTTTGCATTCTAATGGCACGAACTTGTTTGTTTGGTTATCAAAAATATTAATTTTAGGTGTGTAGGCGAGTTTCTTCTGATAGGGACGGAAGATAATGAAATTTGATTTTTTTATATTAAGACTTAATTTGTTAGATATTAACCATTTACATACCTTACTGAGTTCATCATTCATTATTTTCTCTAAGCATTTAAGATTTTTATGGGAAAATAGTATGTTAGTATCGTCAGCAAAAAGATAGAATTTAAATTTTAGTGACGAAGAGTAGATATCATTAACATATAAAAGGAACAACAGAGGACCTAATACGGAACCCTGGGGAACTCCACACACAATATTTGATATATCAGAAGTTAGAGAGTCAACAGCTGTAACTTGCGTCCTTTCTCCCAAATAAGAAGAGAACCAATTAATTATTATACCTCTAAATCCATAAAAATCCAGTTTTTGAAGTAAGATAGTATGGTCAACGGTATCAAAAGCCTTTTGGAGGTCTATGAAAACGCCACAGGAGATAAGACCTTTATCCATATTTGACTGTATTTCGTTAACAATATCCAAAATAGCATGTTCTGTTGAGTGTCCCTGTCTGAAGCGATACTGCGATGTGCACAAGATGTTTTCTTTTTCTATAAATTTTTTCATCCTTTTATACATTAACTTTTCAAAAATTCGATTAAAGCATGATAATAATGAAATTGGTCGATAGTTATTAGGATCTGTATCATCATCATTTTTAAAGACTGGTATAACTTTTGCCATTTTTAATTTAGATGGGTATATCCCGAGTTCAACAGACTTATTAAAAATATCGGCTAAAATATCCTTAATAATATCACTTGCACACTTCAGTATGTGCGTTGGACAGGAGTAAAACCCGTGTGATTTGTTATTTGGCATTGAGAGTATCTCTAACTTGATTTCGTTAGGCATTATTGGTTGAAAGAAAAATGACGAGGCCGGTGAGTTACTTTTATCAAGAAAATCAGTAAAATGTTTGTCTGAATTTAAAAGTTTGTTTGCTAGATTTGGTCCGACGCTCGTAAAGTGTTTGTTTAGAATGTTTGAGATCGCAAATTTATCATTGGTGGTAGTATTACTCCCTCGCTGTTTTAGGTTATGAACTGTTATATTATTTTTCTTTTTGCGGTTTAGTAAATAATTTATCCCTTCCCATGTCTTTCTCATATTAGAAACGTTGTGATTAAAATATTCGTAAAAATACTTTTTCTTACTTACACGAATTAAATTGGATATTGCATTTCGATAGTGTTTATACTTGCTTTGGTCTCCACTCATATAAAGTTGATTTTTTATTTTAATTGATGCCCTGATTCCCTTAGTAATCCAAGGTTTCGAAAGCTGCTTTGCTTTCCTTTTAGATAATGTTTTCATCGGAGCATACTTGTTCAAAAGCTTGTTTAATTTGGTATAAAACATGGAAAATACATGATTGATATCTTCACCACCTCTAATGAAGATCTCGCACCAATCCACTTGCGAAAGATCCGAGATAAAGGAATCCCGCGAAAAGTTGGAGAAATCGCAGACTTTTCGAGCTCTAGCTTTAGGTCGTTCTGCAGCAGAGTTTAAAATACAAAATTGCGAAAAGTGATCACTAATATCTGAAACTATATTGCCACTAGCACAGACGTGATCAGGATTATTCACAAAAATATTATCAATTAGTGTTGCTGAAGTTCGTCTTACTCGAGTTGGTTTGTCAATTGTTGGAATGAGATAACAACTTTGAAGACTCATTAAAAAATCATGACTATAACTTGAGCTCTCTATTTTGAGGGCATCGAGGTTGTAATCACCTAAAACACAAATCTGTTTACCTGAAGCCGAAAATTTCTCGATGGTCTCTTCGAAATATCGCAAGAACCGTTCTGGTTTATTGTGCTGCCTGTAGATGACTCCGCAAATGATGTTTTTCTTTTTAACAAATGATATTTCGATCCACAAAGCTTGAAAATATTCATTACCAGTTTTTTCAATAACTCTATAGTTGTGTGCTTCATCTATGAATAAGCCGACACCCCCAAAGGATAAAGGTGTCGGAACGAATTCAAAGTTATATCCAGGAATGTACGGTTGAAAGGCGCCTAAATTTGAATTGGTAATTTTGGTTTCGGAAATACCTATTATATCAAAGTGAAGTTCAAGCTCCTCTAAAATATGTGTTTGAAAATTTTCCAAGTTTTTGTTCAGGCTTACGACATTATTGTGAAGGATAGAAAAACAAGAGTCCGATTTTGGCCATTTCAATTTTGCCTGCTGAAAACTGTATGGAGAGAAATATCTACTTTGTATTTGATTTTTAAATAAATTTTCGTAAGGGCTAATATTTGCATCCAAGTTGACATTAAGATCAAATAAATTTAAATCGTAAAGACTAGGTAAGTTTTCGAGTTCATATTTTGTTGGTTGATGATTTACCGATAGGCTATTATTAAATTGACCATGGAGCATTACAAGGCTACCGGTATAATCGAAATATGGTAATTCCTTAAAGAGAGATCTGCAGAGAGAAATCTCAGACTTGTTTACATTCTTATTTTTCCTTGGCATTTGCATCAAGAATCAGGGAAATATGAGTGAAGAACATAGAAGAAAATTGAATAGATAATGGCCTTATAACAATAAAATACTTATCGTTCATTAGCGGATTTCAGTTGCGGTAGGACTAGTGGCGTTGCAACGAAGCTCTTCTAGGTCTTCTAAGCGGCTGAGCTTGAAAATTCTTGAGTTCTTGGTCTTGCGTAAGAAGACTGCTGCGTCTTTCGCCCAGCAATACTTGAAGCTATTCTCTTCCTGAAAAGTTTTAGCTGAATGTAGTAACTCTTGCAGCCTCGGAATTAGATGACAGTAGATTGAAATCCTCAAATCAGTACCAGTAGGAAGGCCGAAGATCTCTGGAGTAAGGCGTCTTATTTCCCTGCGTTTCGCTAGGACTCCATCTCGAGCTATTCGGTGCGTAAACTTGCAAATGATAGGTTGGTATGTGCTCTGGGTTGATGCCTGTCTTCGGCGGCTATTTCTTGCTGGTACACGGTGGGCGGTGTCAATGTCAAATTCTGCAACATTAGCACCTATGCCTGCAAAAATCTTCATGCAAAGCTTGGCCGTCTTCTCTGCGGTTTCAGTACCATCCTCTTGAGGGACTCCCACAATCTTAAGGTTGTATTGGTAGCTATATAGTTGGATATCATCAATCGCCTTAGAAATTTCCGAAACCTTGTCTGACACCAATTGAAGCCGAGACTCGATACTAGCCAATTTCTCCGCTGTATCGTTCCGCGCCAACAAAAGTTCATCATAGCTGTCAGTAAGATATTGAACATCATTCGCGTTCGGTGGTTCGCCAGATTTTGCCGTCGCCACAGGCTCTTGGGAAGCAACGGCGCCATGTTGTTTCACTCGCCGCTTCGCAGCAGCCCCGTGTTTCAAAGATTTCAAATCATTCATAATATCAGCTACTTGCTTTTTCAGCTCGTTATTTTCCTTTCGAGGAACTTCAACTTGATCTCCCATCCTAATTTTATGTTAGTGATGTTTAAAGCAGTCAAAGTGGCTGAAAAGTGGTTCTCTGCCGCGGAGCAGAGATACACACGTCCACACACACACGCGAATACATCTACGTACACTATATAGTACAAGCATTTGAAACTTATAAAAATAATTTCAAATTTAACCCTTTCAATACCAAGAAGGCCTTAGAGATTTTACTTTGGCTAATGGCAGACAATTTTACTTGTCAAAGGGAGACGTCTTTGTAGCGAGCAGAACCTAGACCAATTAGTTAAGCTAGTACGGTAACACAATCAATGTAATACCAGTATTGTAAACAATATACAAATAAAACAACACTGTGCAAGCCATTACAATCACCTTACCTTTTCTTCCCGTATTTTAGTTATGACGCTGTCATCGACTCCTCGTTTTGTGAGGAATGTACAAACCTGAATGAGAGGAAATTTGGTATAATAATAAAGAACTTATCTCCTCATCTAAGTTTAAGGGGACTCTTAAGCTAAAGCTTATACTGTATATGATCAGCTGAGTAAGCTAATAAGGATCAATAATTAAGTTTAACTTGCAAAATCTTTGCCTCAATACTAATTCTGGTTGCTGTCGATTCCTTGCTAATAAAATGGGGTTGCAACTAGTTTAGTCCTAACTTAGCGAAACACATACTTGAATGATTATCTATGTGAAATGGAGCAAGAAACACGATCAAAACTAAAGAAGAGAATGGTCGATCCACTGTGCTCTGCTCGTTAGCTCATTATGGAACGCTTTTACAACCTTGGAACCTGCATATTATCCTAATGTCTCTACAGCACATTTAACAGATGAAATGTTCTTATGTTCTAAAAAACAGATTTCACGCCTTTGACGGCAAATTTGAATTTAAATGCAATTAATCTTACCTCGTCAGTGTTCGCCATCATGATGAATAGCTGTAACTGAAGCAGTTTTCGCACGTGTTTGTTGTGCAAAGCCTGGTGTCCAGTCTAGCTAAGTGTCGATCGACAGTTATAAGTGTCGATCGACAGTTATAAGTGTTGATCGACTGTTATAAGTGTCAATCGACAGTTATAAGTGTCGATCGACAGTTATAAGTGTCGATCGACTGTTATAAGTGTCGATCGACAGTTACAAGTGTCGATCGACAGTTATTCTTTTCGACACATATAAGTGTCGATCGACAGTTATAAGTGTCGATCGACAGTTAGAGCGAAAAAAGAGAGATGCTTTCGATGGCCCTTATAAGCCACCGTAGGATCAAGTACTTGCATGGCGTCTGATCTGATAGGCGAGTCCTCTAACAAGCTCTCTTGCGGTGATGGTGTCCAGGCGTAACTAGCAGCTTGGGAGGGCGAAGGAAGATTCACGTTACTTGGATCAGACATGATCTCGTCTGGAAGGAAAAGGCCGAAAATTAGAACGTTTCATCTCCTAATGAGTTCTACCCGTTTAGGTACTAAACTACCTTACTATTGCAGGAAATTAACGCTTGTGTTGATTAAGGAATTCGAAATTAACGCAACTTAAATTAATGCGTATTGAAGGAAAAATGAATTTCCAATAAAGGAAATTAACGCCAAAGAGGGCTAAAATTTCAAAATAAGGAAAATCAACACCACTAGTAGTAGCATATGGATTTTGAAGCAAAAATGTCCGTAAGTCCATAACTTCGTCTCTGTACAATCTCAAAGCACCAAACCGCAGTAAATGACCAACTTCAATGTTAACGTGGCGTGACAATTAAGGTTTAACAGGCATGCTACATGTTCTAACATTCATGAATCAATCAATCATTCCTTACAATTGCATGGCGCATCCTAACTGTGCATTATTTAAGGCGTCATTTTTTTAGCGTGCTCGTGTTCGAACATGGTGGTAAGCTTATTAAATAAATTGAAAAAAAAAAGAAAAAGAAATTAAGAAAGAACAGCCATACCCATTTCCTGATTCTCCATCTCCAGTGAGTCGGGAATGTCAAAGGCATGCGGCATATCTTCGTCGCCGAGTGCTGTGCTCTCAGCAATTGGGGTTGGAGTGCAATATAGGCATCGCCAAACAACCTCTGCCCCTGTTTTAACTGCATCTCTATATTGCTGTCTTGTGATCCCAGTCTGACATCGCCGGTGTTGCCACTTGTTGCATCCCTCACACAACAGAGCTTCTTGTCTTGAAGTCACTTCTTCAGCGCAAGCGATACAGTAATATTTTTCCATGGTAAAATGGCATGACCGGAGTAAAAATCACAGCCCTCTTATACTGCAAGGCAGATCGAAATCGCAGCAACGTGATTGGAAGATATTATTGGTTTTCTCTTTTCTTTGTTAAGGATAGATAATTAATTTCTTGGAACAATATCCTATTGAAGTTGCAAAACTCTCACCTTCTTTATAATGCGCCGCACCAGGGACCATGATTTAACTGTTTTGACCTTTTTAATCACAGTGTGTTGCTCAGGTTATTTTAATTGTATAACGATTCCGATTACACGCGTCCTTTCACACATTGCCTATATATATATATATCAAGCGAACCCAATCGAACTCACAAAGCAATCGAACTTAATCTAACGTCTAATTTCTGACCTTGATAATTGTAATTTTTAGGTGCCTATGGATGCAAACTTTAATTGGCTTTACTTTCACACATCGTCTAGCTATTTTATTTATGCACATAAAGCGAGACAAAGTTTAGCCCGTAAGCACATAAAAATTACGCGACAGTGGAAATCCACCTTTACTCACAGTTTTTCACACATCCTCTTCATTTTATTTACGCACATTGTTTTGTTTTGACCTTTTTATTTACAGTGTGTTTTGTTAAGATTATTCAGTGACGAATTTTCCTTCACATCGCGTGTTATCATTAGTGTCCTGATATATGGTCACCTAGGAGTGTTGATAAATGCTTTACAACTGCTGTTAACTAAATTTGTTCTTGCTCCATGAAGTCGTAATGAAATTCTTCCACGTGCGGATGCATAAGACAACTATTTTAAAACAGTCGTCCCAAAGTCTCTGCTTTCACTTCACCAGGATTCAGGCATTTTGCTACGTAGTGAAGAATGGTTTTTGGCGACAGGTACAAAGCAGCCACTACATCGTCAACTCCTTGTATTGTCGCGTACGCTTTTACGCGAAACAGCTGTAGAACAGAGCTCTGTAGTCTTGCCAGTATTACCACTGGCTAAACTACTGTTACGTTCTGACTGTTCGTGGTAATTCTTTGTGGTTGGTGGCGAGATGATTACTCGTGGTGGTGACCTTGATTACTTATTAGTGACGAGTTCTCTGGTGGCGAGTCTTCCTGGTGGCGAGACAACTAGTTACCGTTTCGGAAGGCTCAGAGAATGTTTTCTTCGAGGTGAATGAAAACTATAAAGGCTTTGAAAGATTGAAGCAAAATATACATGAAATCAAGCATTTTGAAAAGCTTTTCGTCGGAGGTAACTCGCACAGCTAATTTTAAATATAAATTCTAAGAGTTGCAATGTCAACTTCGGTCTCATCAAACTGGCATGGGGGGCCTGTTCTGCAGGAGACCCCTCTGATGACATGAGTCTGTTATATTAAACCCCTTGTCGGTTATGACAGTTTTGCCTCTTGGAACAGAATCTAGTACTCTTGACTGATCAGTTGTGTCTGAGTCACTTATACTACCCGGATATGCCTCAGTACAATGGAGTAGAAACCCACAAGGCACTGTCCATACACATATCTTTCCTGTTGTATGGTTCTTGTAACTAGAGAATGTGATATTGTTCAAATCATAATTCTCAGAATGAGAAATCCAAACTTATGTTGCACCACCAATGACTGCAGTTTCACAATATCCAGCCTCAACAAATTGTTTTGGCATAAATTTGTCCACAAAACCAGCAGTGGGGTCATATCAATAGCCTCAAAGGCACTGCTTAGGAACACACACCAACCAACAAATATCCTTGACATTGTTGATGAGCTGGTACCCGTCATCCATGCCATTATCCCAAGATGTAGGGAATCTCTGCACACTGATAAAAAGCATAACAATTCGGTTTTTTTTGTCTAGCTTCCTAAGATGTGATGTGCTTTCACTTTCTTTGCAATCTGGATAAATCATTGCACCCACGAAAGGTTGTACACATTCAAGCAGACAATCAAATTCAGTGACTGTTAATCCAGTCATATAAAATATTTTTGGGGGGAGTTTTTTAAGCGTTTCATAAGTAAACTCTTTCAATTGCATTGCCGTTTTCATGGCAGTTAACTGTTGTTGATAATATTGTGCATTAGCACTCAGTTCTGTTTGACGTTTTGTAAGGTCTTACTGCAAATTGTCAATAGACCTCCTTTTCTCGTCAAGTTCTTTTGTCAATCTTTCAACTTGACATTTGAAGTTGGCATTTTCTGCTTCCAGTTTCTTGGGTAACATTTGTCTTTTTTTAGCAGGATGTGAAGGAAGCGGTGTCCTACTCGCAGGGGCTTTTCTGGAAGTACAATTAATTTTTAGATGCTGCATTAGATGATAACACTCTCCTTGCACACTTAAGTTTTTGTTTCAGTTTGATAGTCGGTTTTTTGGAGTAAGTTCCTCCGCTATTTTTTCAGCATACTTCTGGGTACAAATTACGTCTGGCAATTGTTTTTTTTATTTTCTTCCTTTGCTCCAGTGGACACTGCAAATTACACGTTTCCGCCAGTTTACATGCTCGTTCATAAGAACTTTGACGTAGCCCTTTCGCAGCCAGGATTAGATAGTAACATAAAACATGTGACCCCTTCAGTACGGAAATTATTTTTGCACAGTGCACTCGCACAGTTCCAGTGCCACCCTGATGATTTCTTGGTATTTCTGTCCGCCATTTGGTGAATAAATTCAATGTTGGCGCCACCAGCACGCCACTTCCCTCCGGCAAACGACCAAACTAGGTTCCAGTTTCCCAACGTATGAAATCAGGCAATGTACTGAGGTCTCAAATCGATCTGAATCCGCCATTTTCCTTGTGGATAGTGTTCTCGAGGAAGTCTGGGTCAAAGTGAGTGATGATTCATTGGCCGCCTTGTGTTTATGCTTGTGCTTATTTCATTGTAGTTTGCACTGTGACAAGCATAACGTAAGCATAAGAAAAACGAACGATGCATGTTCTTCTTGTGCTTATGCTTATGTTGCAGGTGTTCTCACTTGCTTATGCGACTGTTTGTGCTTATGTTTATGCTTCTGCTTATGCGCAAGTGAAAACCAGCCTTAACCGGCCATTATGACGATCATTAATATACAAAAGACGGGATTCCAATCGAACGAACAAAAATCGTCACAACAAGGCCTGTGAAATGATACACGCAAGGGGAAATTTTCCATCCAAAAGGAAGGGTGTTACAGAGAAAAAAACAACCACCCCACTGGATTCCAAAATAGGTCCAGCTTTCTTCCGTCAACAGAATATGGTCATAGGTCGGTACTTATTTATAAGTTACAGAAAAAGTTTTTTCCCATTGATTTATGGCCGTAACGGAAAGTGCACTGGAAATAAATCAAGTGCAAAAAACGAGGATCTGTAGCTTACCGTATAGACTGAGAAAATGAGGTTGCTACGAATATATTTATTTCTTGTTCTCATTTCACTGAAATCCCACTATCAAATACAGATAATTACTCTACATGTTAACAAAAATACAGCATCACACCTCAATTGTCCCCTGTTTGCTTGTTTCTTACGAAATAATGGAAATTAGATTACCTAAAAAACGCCTCCTACTTAATGCTCATTAACAAACTATTTATTAGAATACCTGTATTGTCTCCATTTGGACCCCTTGATATCTCGTCCATAGAAAACCTGTGGTATGCTAAGTATCGTTCTAGAGTTTTAAAAAAAATATTGAAAAACCGTCGGCAACCCATGAAGCCGAAAAATCACAGAAACGAGATCAAATTTCCTGATCGAAGAATCAAACTCGCGTGAAGGTGCATAACAAATTATGGTTTTCCATACTTTGAAAATCAAAAATTCTATATGGTTTTCAAACATCTCAAAGCATACTTGGTATTATTTCCAATTGTTTCAAAATTCAATTCGAGAAAGTAAAAGAGATGTCTTTGAACATGGTACAATTTTTTCTTTGGAAAATTATTTCTGTGACAAGCGGCCCCATGTAAGTTGACCAAATTTGACCTTCATAAGTGATTTGGATTAACCGGGAAATGTAAACAACTTGACTCGGTTTCGCTCACTTTCTAGTCAAACCAGTGAAAAACCCTACCATTTCCCATTAAAACTACACAGTAAATCTACCTAAGGTCGGTGACAGCTTACCTTCCAAATGGGTGTTTGAAGGCAAATAATTTCGATGTTCTTCGTGAACATTTGCTAATTGACTTGCTGCCACCGTCAGGCACCAGTATTTTACATGGCAGTGGCATTTTTCCCCGCCTTTTGCAATATTTTCCAGTAAATGAATCCATGTCTTGCATATGAAGCATCCTTGGGTATCCATAGAGGTTTGTATTAAACATTTGTGATGAAAAGAGGTAACAACTGAAAGAACTAATATTGAACTGAATATTAGACTCAAAGATGTGATCGATGTCACGCAATCTTTACGTGTAAGTGATCATGTGCCGCAAATACATCCACATGGATATTTTGAGCCTTGCTTTTGATCATTTCTTCATTTAATTCCTTACTAACATACAAATTTAGCATATTGGTTTTGAAATAATTTTTTTATGCAATAATTTGAATCGCTGTATACACAAACACATTTACTGTTTCCCATTTTTTAGTGACTGTGGAATACATATTGCATTGATTTCATAGTGAACCGTGAAATTTATTTCACCATCACGGCGCGTGAATTGAATATTTCACTCTGTGAATTAAAAATTTCACGGCATGTTCTCTCCTCTACAAAACCTTTTCATTCTGTGCTTGAAATTCATTACCGTGAAAAAACTTCACACCGTGAAATTTAATGAAGTCACATCGTGAACTATAAGCTAATGCCATGAAATTGACGATGCCCATTATAACATCCAGATTAATTACAATGGGGATGGGGAAAGTGTTAAGAAAACTACCTGATTTGGAAAATAACGATGAAAGGTTTAACCATTTTGTACTTCAGAAAGCCAAATAATCCTATCATCTTCTATCGTGTGAAATGTACTCTGCATAGGTATTCAATGAATTCAAAACAATTAAGCTGATTAATGCCACCACACAAAACAGTTCATCAAAGTTGTCATTAGAAAATCGACGATTTAGTCAAAATATTCTATGAAAAAACGTCCGAAGGTACCCATACGAGCCTTTATAAAACTGCGGCGGAATAATTTGAACCAGGGTCAGCGTGAATTCACATGGTGGAATTTTGAATTGCCCCGACATTTGTAAATACTCTCACTGCAGACGAAAATCCCCAGTCGCCGGACGAAAAGGAAATCCTTGTAAAGAGTTTTAAAACATTTACAGTGTTTGTGTGTGCTGTGCACCCTGCATGCAAAGAAACCCGGAAACAGCCAAAAGATCTGTACACGGTGATAGTGTTCGTATGATACCCGATATCACTGAAATAATTTTCCTAAAACATTATCTCTGAAGATATTATGAATTGCAAACTGAAGGCACATGTACAGGACGAAGGATTATTAAAAAAATGTCATTTCTTTGCCGTGTCAGGTGGTCCTTGAAAACTCAATGTTTGACAACTTACAGGAGGGTGTTTCTGTGGTTAATCCGCTGATAACCATGTGTTCATAAAATTATTTTGTTGCATTTCTTACAGTGTACTTGTATTGAGTCGAGCAGAAGAGTTGCCAGATAAGAACGAACAGAAAGAACAAGGTTGAAAAGTCTTTTCTCCCGCTTGCGTGAGCTATTATTCGTGGTTCAGCGGAATACAAAATGTGAGTATTTTTTGCAGTGAATAATAATGAAGTGATTGCATTATGTGATGTCGAAAGGATCAACTTGCTTTTGACATATGCAAATGTCTGCGCTGTAGACCAAATCTGTTATTGCTCCAACGCTTTTGCTGCTGAAAAAAACATCTTTAATCAATTTTAATTGCACTAAGGACTTATTTTAAAAACAAAAGGAATACAAATACATTCAGCAAAAGTTTCAGTGCAAAATATTACAATCGCATTTTCACATGCAAAAAGGAAACCCAACCTTCAGAGTGAATTTACTTTTTCACGGTGTGAAATTATTTCATGTGGAAATTTTTTCACGCAGTGAAATCATGGGTGTTTTTTCACGGCGTGAACGATTTCACGTTGGTATGATAAATTTTCCCGCTGAGTTCACACCATTTTAAAAGAATTTCACAGAAATTCAGCTTGTTTCAATACGTTTCATGGCGTCTACCATGAAATCGGCGTCACCATGAAATTTTGATAAGCCCCCTTTTTACGTGAAGGGTCACATATTAGCTTTTGTTTGTGTTTAATTTTACTTCTTAATTTTTAGTGTCAATCTCAAATCAGGTGTAACTTGTAAGAGACAAGTATTCAATTTAATTTAATAAGCTTTGGGTCGCCTTTAAATTTCACGTTTTAGTTTTCCGTATGTTTAGTTTCCCTGAATTATTCTCCAGTCATGCCCTTTTTTGTTTTATGTCAGTTTACTTGTATTTACATGACATATGGATTATTGGCCAAGGGTGAGGTCTAGATGTGAGGGTTTATTTACCTGGAACGAGGTGGTATGTGATATATTCACCTGGTACCTCCCCAAGGGCATAGCCCAAGGGGCAGTGCCAGGTGAATATATCACATACCCCCCAAGGGACAGGTAAACAACATACTCATTTCTCAGATGGTGAGGTTTTCTAAAAGAAATAGAAGGTCATTAAATAACGAAAAACTTAGTTTCTACTAACTTGTGTTTTATTTTAAAAACACTTTTAATGGTAGATTGTAGGAGGTGTGGTTTCGACTGTAATCATGTTTTTCTTGATTTTCGGTTTTCGTTTTACAACAATGCGTAGACAACGTGTTTTGTTATACTGGTATACAGTGGGATTGAATTAAGTTCTGTATTTACACAACAATATGTATAGACGTCTTTGTCTGCTGGTATGGGTGGTAAACATGTTTGTTACTTTTGCATAAACAGTGCATTCAGTACACAACGGTCACGTAGTTCAACGACTGCCATTCAATTTTGAGAAAAGTGAGCTCTCGCCTAGCACTGTTTGTAAACAACGATGAGCGATGGTGAAGGTGGATTTGCTTTGTGAATGGGACAAGTCAGACTCACAGCCAGGCTGCTCAAACTTAGAACCAGCTAACACACGAAAGACCACCACGTGGTCGGTAACTGTTTGACATTTCCTCTGTGTTTGTTTTTCTTTTGAGTTTACAAGTGATGGGAGACTAAGTCGAGGGGAATATGAGCAGGGGAAATATGTATTGCATTGTTTTGCTATTGTTATCAGCTATTGTTTCAGCCCCACACTCAGTGAATAATAATGAGGGGTTATGTAATACATTCCCCTGAAAAGAAAAAGGAAACCGAGCCAACTGACAAATACATTTAAGGCGGGATATTGGCCAAGTTCTTTTTTTTTACGTGTTTATGGACCAAGACAAGGTCGAGGTCCATAACCGCCAAAAAAAGAATGAGGCCAATATCCTGCCATCTTGACGAAACAAGCTTGGTTAATAAAGAAATTATGACTCAAAGGACACTATTAAAAGACACTAAAACACAGGACGAACGGGATATCCCAAGCGGTCAAGATGGCTCCGGGTAGCCAATCACAGCAGGAGAATTGATTCATCTTGACCGCTGAAAAAGCCAGGCATATAAAATAGGATTAATAAAACTTAAACTTAAACTACACTAGAAGTGATATCTAGCTTTAACTCCAATAGGTCTATTGCACTGAAATTTCTAATGATTTCCTAAAGCTAGAAAGGGAATAATAATACATATCTTATAATAAGGTCGAGTACAAGGAAGAGGGGTTACTCGTCTGGATAGTGTATGGTATCGGCAATAGTAAACCCATCCCTATAGATAAATTACATTGCCCATCCTCATCTGAGATACCAACCCTTACAGGAGTTAATTACTCACTCTAACTAATGCCCATTTCCATCTGTCAAAAGAGGGACATAAAAGCATCAGTTCGATACCCAGCCGCACCTGTGATTACGGGAGAGCTAGAAAGTAACGAAGCGATCAGTTCACTTGTACAGAGGAGGGACAAAACATTTATGACATATGCATCAATGCAGTGGTAATTCACACTGTAAGAAACACCAACGTGCTCTTGAGTGAGATACTCTGCTGGATCGAGTCGCTGTTCAGTATGTGAGGCAATGGGGCGCTGTTTCAGAACTGGATGCAGATGCAGAATAGCCATCTTCTTACAAGTTGCTACCAAAGGGTTGGGCGCTCAACTCAATTACTTCCTGTAGACGGTAGATTTAGGGACCAGTATGGTGGCCCATTGTTATCATAGAAAAACAACCTAGAAATGTTTTTTTGAAATTAAAAAAAAAAAGTGAAAAAAAAAACCCTGGAAAAATTAAAAAAATTATAATAATAAAAATGTACCTAGAGTTAAATAAAAGAGGGGAAAAAAGAAAAAAGAAAATAAAAAATAAAAAAAAGTTAAAGAAAAGTGAAAAAATGAACAAAAATTTAAATGAATTAAAAAAAGCAATAAAAAAATGAAAATGGAAATTAAAAGTAACTAATAATAAAAGAAGGAAAGAAATAGAAATAAAATAAATTAGAAAAAAAGTGTAAATGCAGATTCAAATAAATTTTAAATTTACAATGATAACGCTGGGCCGTATTGAATAACACAGTTTTATTTTTATTTTTTTTCAAAATGAAATGTCGTAAAAGTGGCTCATTGTTTTCACAGCCCACAACACCTAAGGTCAGTGGTTTCCTCTCGACGCGCACCCTTTTTTAAAATGGCGGCTCACATCCGTAGCTCGGAGTGGGAAAGGGATGAGCAATTGAAGAGCGATCTTGAGAATTATGTTTTAGCACATTATTCTAGACAAGAAATACTAGATTTTGCTACTCAGGACTACCCTGAATGCATGAAGTCTACCTAAACTAAGTAGAAGATTGTATTTTTTGGCATAAAATACATTAGTTATGAGCCTAACATAGAAGAGATCAAGAAAGCTGCGAGTGAAGAAATGGAAGGTCGAGGGCAGTACCTTGGATACTGGACCATGAAAGGAAACTCCGAGAGCAACATAAATTGGCGGTTCCTTGTAATCTGGGGTCTGGTGTTGGTCTCAAGAAAAGACGAAGAGGAGCCACTGGAACCTTTACATCACTGGTAATATCTTTGGAGTTTTTTGCCTCTTGACGCGCATTCTGAAATGATCCTATTGAGAACCCGAGAATAAGAAAAAGAAACTGAACAAGTAATGTTGCTTTTAATTGCAAATACTGGTACTAGGCGGTCAGCAAGATTCAACGTGTTTATTAAAATCAGGCTAGTCCGACTATTTACAGCACTTGGGGTGAAAACTAAAAGGAAATGTGTGATTTTTACGTCAGAAGAAACGAAAACTACGATGATACTCCATGCAGGAAAAGGAAGGAAAAACGAACTACAAGGTCTACAGCATGACATACGTCTGCTGCAGTTGAAACAACTCTGAAAGTTCTCCGATAGGTACTAACAGTGTGAAGGACTCCTTACAACTAAGTAAACGTGCATAGGAAAAGAGTAATCTAATGCATGCATTCTGACAGGAAATAAAAATGAATAAAGCTTTGTATGCCTAGCCAAAAAATGGATATGTAATGATCATGCTACAATTATGAAAGACAAGCAGTCCTTGAATGTAACTAATTAAAAAGTCATTTTTGCGGATAACATGACACTCCTCGCTCAAGGATCGCTGATCCTTGCTCCTGTTACCTTCTGTAACCAGAGGCAAGGTCTGCATCAAGGGAAACTACTCATGGATCTCGGCTGGTGCAGGTACCAAAACAACAAGGTCTTTAATTGGGCGCAGGTAGATTTTCGTTGTACCGCCTCTCACTATCTCCACTTGGACCTTTCTTACTTGACCATCATCGCGCGCTATGGCTTCTGAAACTCTGCCAATGGGCCAGTCATTTCTGTACGCTCCCTCCTCCTTTACAACAACTACGTTTCTCCCACTTGGTTCTGGTTTGCATGCTCTGGATGTACTCTCGCCTCCATCGTATCCAGAATTGGTCTGCGAGGTACTGGACGTGTCTCCAGTGCTGTCACGTGTAGACATCAGGTGAAACAAAGATGCCAGGTGGCGGGCCAAGTGGGTGTGTCTTCATAGTCAGGACCGTAGAGGGTGACAGTATTTGAGGATCGTCTGCATCTGTTGGTATAGCAGATATAGGTTGAGCGTTAACTATTGCGGTCACCTCTGCCATTAGCGTTACGAGCAGTTTGTGTAAATTGTTGGCTGCCAAGCTCCACAAACATCCATCTAATACATGGCAAATGGTACCTATTTGGCACTCCCAAGTGCCACCAAAATGTGAGGCTTGTGGTGGGTTGAAGATCCACTCGCACCCATGGTCATTTAAGTAGCCTTTCACTTTACATTGGTCCATCTCTCTCAGGGCGACTCCTAGCTCCAAACTTCCACCAGTATAATTGGTACCCCGATCGCATGTGAGAATGGAAATGGGACCACAAAGTGCAAGGAATCTTCTCAGGGCGCAGATGAAGGAATTAGCGTCCATGGACTCCAGTAGCTCAATGTGGATTGCCCTGCTATAACAAGAACAATCTTTATTTGTAGTCATTCTTGCTAAAATAATAATTTCACAATGAAAAAATTAAAGGTAAAAGTTAAGATTACTGGCTGCCTGGAATAACCATAAGGGCTAGCGGAGCCAGGCAGCCAGTTGACATCGACAATAAATAGAAATAAATTATAGGTCAGCAAGAAGACTGAAGCACAAATAAACTCATAAAAAGAAAAAAAGAGAAGAGAAGAGGAAAAACGCTATTTGTACGCTAGGAAGGAAGCTTAAAATAATTAAATTATATATATGAATGCAAGGCATTAAGACTGGGAAAAGTGACAGAATTTAGCAAAAGACTAATTTACAGGTAATCTGGGAAACAACACAACTGTTAATAAGAATACAAGTAACTAATAATCATTGACAAGATCGCTTTTTACAGATTTCTTGAAGTTTGAAATAGGGCAGGTTTTCAAATTTTCACTGATTGAGTTCCATACTTTGGGGCCCTTAAATCTTATGTTAAATACATGTATTCCATAATTAGTTCTTACTTTAGGTCAAGTATAGGACATATTAGAGGCACTTCTTGTATTATAATTATGTCTTTTTTTGACTTGTGTGAAGAAAGTATCAAACACCAATAGTAATCGTCTATTGTGAAATTTATGCATAAAGACAGCAATATTAGGAAAGACTAGATCAGGCCGTTTAACAATATTTAAGCGTTTGAAAATTGGACTGGAATGCTCATGAAATTTAGAGCAAGTCATCACTCGCATTGCTCTCTTTTGTAAAATAAACAAAGGCTGGGTAGTTGAAGAATAGGTGTACCCCAAGAAATTAAACCATAGGTTAAGAAGAGATATATTAAGGCATAATATAGTTTAACCAGAAAATCAGAATTCAAAAAATAACGAGGTTTAGAAAGAATCCCAGTATTTCGCTTAATCATTTTAGCAATATAGCTTACATGACTTTTTCATGATAAATTAGAATCTATTATAATACCTAAATATTTTAATGAGAACTGTTTAAGTTTATGCCATTTAAAGAGAGTGTGACATGGAAGGGTAACTTTCTTTATGGAGGGTGGAAGATGACAAAGTTAGACTTATCAATATTAAGAGAAAGTTTGTTAGCACTTAACCAAGTATGAATATTTACTAGTTCATTGTTTACTTTAAGTTCAAAGACTTCAAGATTTTTGTGTTTATAAAACAAATTGGCATCATCTGCAAATAAATGAAAATCTATAATTTCAGAACAGTTGCTAAAGTCAGTGATATATACAAGAAATAATAGAGGGCCAATAACTGAGCCTTGAGGAACACCACAAGAAACAGTTTGAAGTTCAGACTCAGTTAGGTCCAAGGAAACATATTGATATCTGTTGGTAAGATAAGAGGTGAACCTATCTTTGGTTACATAATAATCAAGTTTTTCAATCAAGATGTAATGATTTACAGTATCAAAGGCTTTACTGAAATCCAAAAATATACCACAAGAAAATTCCTGACAATCAATTGCATGTTGAATCAAGTCAATGATGCTTAGGATAGCGTGATCTGTGGAGTGTTTTGCACGGAAGCCAAACTGCTTGCAATAAATTACTTTTTTCGTCCCCCAAAATTCTAATATTCTCTTATGCATTAACTTTTCTAACAGTTTGTTGTATATTGAGAGAATAGAAATGGGACGATAATTATTTAAACTTGATTGCACGCCCGTTTTAAAAACAGTGGTGACTTTAGCTATTTTGAATAAATCTGGGACAATTCCAGTAGAAAAGGAAGCATTGAATATAATTTCAAGAGGTGCAGAAATAACATGTTTGGTAGCTTTTAAAATAGCAACTGGTATTCTGTAAGGCCCAGTAGACTTATTAGCATTTAGCCCAGTAATTTCATTTTCAATTTCAACGGTTGTTGTAGGAAAGAGAAAAAAATTATCTTGGGATGGAGCTGTGAGGTACAGAAAGGGGGATTTATTGACACTAGGAATATTCTTTGTCAAATTATTTCCAATATTAGCAAAAAAATTGTTTAAAGCATCAGCCATAGACTTAGGATCATTTATTTCAACATCCTCAACAAGTGAATACTAAGGCAAGTGACTACTAAGGCAAGTGAATACCAGGCCCCAGCGTTTAGACTTGACCTTGCCTCCATGTGTCTTCCGAGAACATATCCTCCAGTGGCAGAAAACGTCGAAACCAAAGTTTGTGAAGGGAGGGGTTACCTCCGTATTATATTATGTCTATCTCCTTTATGATCTTGTCAACAGCTTGTAAAGCAAGGACAGTGGCACACAGCTCTAGGCGCGGGGTGCTTGTGGTCTGAGCAGGTGCTACCTTTGATTGACCGAAGAGCAAGGTCGTGGAGATTTCTCCTCTATCATTAAAAAGCTGTAAGTATATTGAAGCTTCAATTGCGTCCTTGCTTGCATCCGACAAGGCATGGATTTCTCTTCTTACAATCTTCCCGAAACCGGTTGGGTGGTAGCAGCAGGGTACTGAAACATTTCTCCAACGTTGCCACTGTGATAATAGGATTTCTGGTAGAGGGTCGTCCCATCCTAGAGGTTTGTCCTTAATGTTTTTCTTCCCCAATAGTACTAGCTGCTGGAGCAGTAATTTTCCTTCAAGTAATACTGGTACTGCTAGGCCTAGTGGATCATAAATTGAGTTTGCGACCAACAGTACTCCTCTCCGGGTGAAGGGCTTTTTGGAAAGGAAAACCTTGAACGTGAAGATGTCTTCCTCAAGGTTCCTAAAGACTCCAAGAGAGCACTATGCGGGAAGGCTGTCGTGCCGAAGATCTAGACCTCATACTTCATTTCTCCTATCTTCGGCTGGGAATGCCTGCATGACTTCAACTGAGTTGGCACCAGGAGGTGGGCCTTTTTCGATGATCTTCTCCATGAACTCCACGTAGTCATTTGCCATCTGAGGCGCGAATGAGGCCATTTAAGCGGTTGACTGCTTGACTTCAATTGTTTGGCAAATGAGGATGTTTACAGCGGAAAGGTAGGGGCATTTCCCAGTTCCCTTGCTTGTTTTTTTGCTTGCTTGTTTTTCCATGATATCTAAGAAGTTGCGATCCTTACAAGATAGACTCACATCATTATCTTCCTGACTCGTAATGAATACGTCGTCCATTAGGTCTTTCTTTTTCTCAAGAAAGCTGTCTTTCACTTTAAACTGGTTAGGACATGCCAGAAATTTGTAATTGTTTGTGCCTGTTGACATCTCCCTCGAATCAGCCACGAGAAGACTGGTGCGACATGTGCGCCGCAGGATATTGCTCATGATATCGTTGAGGTGAGGGAATCTCCTTGCCATCTCTGGTGTTGTGATCTCTTGTTTACCGGACGGATGTTATTGCATTCGATGAGGGTAGGCAGTTCGGACTCCAATCCGTTTAAGGATTTTAGGACCACACCTGTCACATGTCCATACTTTTCCTCTTTTTTGCTGCTGCATGTAGTTATGTAGTACCTTTCTTGTGGGCCGTAGCTCCTAATTCATTGGCAAGTTCGCTGGTTATCAGGGACATGTTGGTTTGGTCGTCAATTTTCGCGTAGACTCTACAAATACTTTCCGGTCTCTCTTTGATGATGACATCAACAAATACTAGTTTGCTGCATGAGGCACCGCCCTCACTAGCGCCGCAAAGGGATGTACATTTTGAGTTGACTGACGATCCACCTTCAGGTTTCCTCTGCTTCTCTTTGTGGAGGAGTGCACTGAGGCGTTTGTCCTTGCATATACTGCATTGGATTGTTTGTTTGCAATCCCTTGCTCTGTGGCCTTCGGATAGACAATGATAGCAAAGTCCAGCCTGAAGGATCCATTCATTCTTCTCCTCTAATGTCTTTGCAGTGAAGGTTTTGCACTCCTCTAAGCTGTGTCCGTCTCTGTCATGGAATGGGCAACGATTTGTCTCCCTTCCTCTTGTTGGTGCGTTTGTGTCATTGGGGTCAACGTTTGTTTTAAGCGTCTTATTTTTCTGTCCCGTTCGACAAGGCATTTCAATAGAAGGATTGACAAGTCTAGCTCCGATATTGATGTTTGGATTGTTTTTTATCCTAGCATGTTTTTGGATAACTTCTGAAAAACGTGAAAGCCAGGATAGGTGTCTCCGTTGTTCTCCGAGAACTTGGCAATTTCTTTCTCCCACTTCCCACGAAGCGATGGTGGTAGCTTAGCTGTGATCGGCTGTATTGCATTAGGAAAGTAGAGACACGACGCCAGGCAGGCAAAATATTTGGCTGACGCATTGGCGCAGAGGTCGGCAAATTCTTGAAGCTTGTCATGTTCACTTTCTCGGCAAAAGCGTGCATTCGCTCTTGCAGTCACTGCTGAAATGCCTCTCCAATTCCGCCCAGAGGTTTCTCAATAGCCCACAGGGGTCACAATGTCTCCTTTTTCAATAACTGTTGACGACTTATTGGGGCTCTCCAATTGGGGGATATGCTGATGTACCTAATCATGGCTTTGAACTCTGCTTTCCACGGGTGAAAAAGCGTGGGGACCCCGTTGAAAGGGTCCGGTTCGCATTTAGACAGATTTTGTTGCGTGAGTCCCGCAACAAGTTGCTGGTTTACTGATGTCAATGTCTCAAACAGCTGGCTTCCAGTGATATCTGTTAAGGGAATCGATGTGATAATTGGCTGTCTATTACAGTGAGTATCTTCTTGCGCTCTCTTATCTTCGTTTCCGGACAATTGGATTGCCAGATATTGGCTGAAAGATCGACGTTTTGGTGCTGCCAGAGGCGATAAAGGCTTCGATTGTTCTAAGGTATTCACCGATTCTTGTGTAGTTCCGTGGAGTGATCGATAATCCGTGGGTGGGGGATTAAGTGTGAGAAGACTCTACCCATTGTGAAGTGTGCTCTTAGTTTTTTATTCCGGGAACTTGGAGTGATGGCAATTCAGAATCTCTCCCCGACTCCTGTTCTAGTAGGGCTTCTTAAAAAACTTTTAGCTTCGCATTTGCTACAGCAGCCTTTTTATCTGCTCCTAGTATCATTATCTCTTGTTGCCGAATCCTTTCCGCCTCGGCATCACGTGTTCTGCACTCAAGCTCCTTTTCTCCTATAAGGCATGTGTACTGAGCATCTTCGCTTGTGGCTCTGGCATCCGCTTGCGCTTGCAATCTAGCAATGCTGCTGCTGGTGCTTGACACCAATGAGCAGCATGAAGAATGATGAGAACAAATAACAGATGGTGACTCCAACAATTCGTCGGATTGTCTAGCAATTCTATTCTTTAAACTATGGATAAGTAGCAGGGCTCATCTTAAGATCTCATTTTCCTTCTTGAGTTGGGCTCCATCTATAAATTACCGTGACGATCCTGCTCATACAGAGTGGGCAGGCTTTGAAAGAGGTTTGCGGCCGTGAGGTCGCTCGCTTTGGTGTCAATATTAGTGTCATCTGAGTCTCCTCAACTGATTGCATGATAATCAAGAGTCTCCTACACGATTTGAGGATTTGTCTCCATTCATCTTCTATGGCATTTTGAAGGGCCTTAAATGAATTCTCCTTTTACATTGTACTTCTCCTAACTCCAAACTCCGTGACTGCAACAATGTCATTGCATGCCATCTTTCCATGACTCGGGTTTTAAATACAGTTAGATACGGCTTACCTCTCAGGCCTCTGTTGTTGATGCATCAGACTTGTCACTGTCGTGTTCCCAGTGTCATAGCCGTGTGGCATAAAGGCATTGGAGTTCACCAGCTCAACCACAGTGAAGTACTAGGCGGTCAGCAAGATTCAACGCATTTATTAAAATCAGGCTAGTCCGACTATTTACAGCACTTGCGGTGAAAGCTAAAAGGAAACGTGTGATTTTTACGGTAGAAGAAACGAAAACTACGACAATACTCTATGTAGGAAAAGGAAAAACGAACTACAAGGTCTACAAGCATGACTTACGTCTGATCTTGACTTTGGGGGTGAGAACTCCAAATCTGCTACAGTTAAAACAACTCCAAACGTTCTCCGATAGCTCCTAACAGTGTGAGGGACTCCTTACAACTGAGTAAACGTGCCCAGGAAAAGACTAATCTAATGCATGCATTCTGACGTAAAGGAAATAAAAATGAATAAAGCTTTGTACGCCTAGCTAAAAAACGGATATGTAATGATCATGCGATAAAATAATCAATGCTACAATTATGAAGACAAGTAGTCCTTGAATGTAACTAATTGCAGATAACGTGACATTCGTGCACAATGCCATTTCAAAGGTTCTTCCTTTTCATAGCATATTTTTTCCTTTGGATCATGGACTCAAAGTTTCATTTATCAAGATTTTCATTGAAAGAGAAAGTGCTATGTTAGTATCAATTTACATGTAATTTCATATTTAGAGGCTGATTACATCAAGAGTTATTTTTCCAATTCTAGCTTGTGAGTTTACTGGTGTCTTCACTGAGGAGCATGTGTAACTGTATTAAGTAGTATTTATTGGTTTTTATACTTAATGCATAAAGAATTGTACACTTTACTGATTGCTTCGTGAAGTAGAAAAAGCAGCTCTGCTTTTAGGCTTCATGTTGTTTGTCTCATAGCTGAGCTCCGGCAGCTCAAAGTGCCGCCAAGCGGAGCACCATTGCTAAGAAAATATGGTAACCCATCTAATTGAGAAAATTTGGTTTTGGCCACCGTACGTACCCCGTACGTCCGCCCTTCCATGTATGCGATGTGAAATGTCCCATTATATGTTGTAACCCACGTTTTGTGTCACCTTTTGATATTGGACATCAATGTTATGGCCAATTGACACCTGTCAAAACAAGGTATCCGCTGACCAGTAGTATGTGATCATATCGCGGGCTCAAGTTAAGACCTCATCGAGGTCAGCTGTTTTTTTTAAGTTGATCACTGACCAGGTACTGGTTTTTTATTGGATCGCAGGCTCAAGCCTGGTTAAAGGGCCATTGTCACGATAAAGCGCATGTGCAGTCTTGATTGACACCAACTTTATTTTAACCAATAGAAATTGTTATAGGAGCTTGCGCGCGCCAGAACAATTCGCCGCGGTTCAGCTCGGTTTCACATGCTTTTGAATGCTTTCGGGAACTCAATATCTTTACCCTTAACCCTCCGGCTTTTTGACCACGACTTTTGCTCTCTCAATGGCAAGTAGCAATCAAGAGGTGCAGGTGAGGGTAAACAGTTTCTCCTTTTTTCGCTACAAAGCCGTTCAAATTTTGCAATTTCCAAGCTCGGTTCGTCGATCGAATATTTTGTTTACTATCTGCTTATTTGTTTATATTTGCCTAGCCACAACTGTCATGCAGATGTTCGAGTGCTTGCATGACTAAAACTGGGAGGAAACGGCAAGGATGTCCTTGCAAAACGGAAGACAAATTCTGCTCTACGAGTTGTGTGTGCGGAACACGGAGAAAGCCATGCAAGAACAAGGTAAGCCTGTCAGTTTCACTGTTTACCATCTGCAATCCTTAGGGCTGGTTGTGAGGATGATTTTGCCCGTTTGATTTGACAATGTAGATCGAAGTTTTGCTTCTAAAAAAGTTCAGTTTACTAGCTTTACCCTTCTGTGAAACACAGTTGTCCTCCTGTCGAAAACGCAAATGAAACCCGAAGAATGTTGTTGTTACATGTAGGAGGAAAGTGCGGATCAGCAAACAGTTACCCAAAAAGTCACTTACCTCGAGGAAACGAAGAGCAATTGCTAAGTGAAGAAGAGGAGGGAAGATTGGAGAATCGACGAGTTGCGGTAAAAATTCAGGCCTTCTGAATATTCATTCGATTGTTCATTCACCTTTTATTGCAGCGAGTCTAGCTACAAGTATAAGCTCAAGCTTAGTTATTATTTACTTGTCCAGTACACAGTATAGGCCCATAGATTGCAAGCTTTTATAGTTTGTAGTTGCCGTTGGTTTGTTTATTATTTTTTTTTGGCTTCCGTTTCGAGCTATGTTCAATTTGACCTAAAAAACTCCAGTGGAGCTGTGTATCTGTATTTGTCAAGAAATGTGATACCATTACTGTAAGAACAGACGTATGTTTTCCACCCTTCTGTCCTGTTGTTGATCATGAATTTCGTCATAACATTGTCCAAGTAGCTGTGGATCCACTACTTTGACAATGTTATGACAAATTCTATTGACAATAACAGCACAGATGCATGAAAAATTGACATATATTGTGTAGTTACATAAAATATCCATGACCACCCCATGGAAGGTTAATAGAAATTCCAAGGGGGAGGGGAGTTCAAAAGCCCAATATTTTTAAATCAAAAGTATGAGACTAAAATGGAATTTCTGGAGGGGGGGTTTCAAATTAAAAAAAACCTTCCATAGGAGGGATATGGGTATTTTCTGGAACAACACATTTCTTATTTTAAAATAACAAATTGTGAAATTGTCTACTCTCACTTGTTGATGTATCACATAAATTATAAATTCATATATCTGTCTGCATATTGGCAATGAAAATTAGCCAAATACCACTGAGAATTTCTGGAGCTATTGTAACAGGTTTTTTCTTTGAACTCCACTTTCATGTTGACATGAATTTGTACACATTGTTGTCAATGTGTAATTTATCCCTAAAATATATTTTTTCTAGGAGTTTATAAATACCCTGGATGAACAAATGGCAAAGACATTGGCAATAAGAGCATTGCAGAGGGGTGTCGGTAGCATGGACTATGTGGATTCTCTACTACTTTTGGAGCCAGAAGATGAGAATGGTTCTGACCAAGAACCTAATTTAGATGCCAATACCTCACCTGTACGAGTGCCACAGCCAAGTCACCAATCTATAGACCAGGAACCAGTTCCAGAATGGTGTAAATGTACGTCCTGTCGCACAATGCCACAGGACGTTGAAAATAAGTGCTGTGGCCGGAGGAAGTGTTTCACATGGGCGGTGATTTCGCAAACTTTGTTTAGATGCGGAATATTTACAACTTTGTTCAAAGAATACAGCAGACATTCGCAATGATAGACAGGACAGTAGTAGTCGTACTTTTCGCAAAGCTGCCTACAGAAACTACGTTTTAGACACACATGGCTACCTTGGAAAAGGAAAGATGAAAATTGTTCCCTCTTGCTGTGTTCTTTGTATTCGCCGGCACTATCCATCAGCAACAGGTGTATATATGGGTTTTCGAGCTCGATAGAAGGGCATTAATTTTTGTTTCCTTTGATAGGGTTGTTTGACAATAATAGTCAGCTTGGCTTCAAAATGTTCAAACTTTTTGGGTACATTTCTCCTTCCTGTAATTATTGTTTGGTTATACAATGCCATTTAGCACTAGGTTTTTTCAAAAGTTTATTACTTCAACTCTGATGTCATTCAAGGTTCATTGTAATCGGGCCCACAATTTTGCAGTGCTACAAAGATGCGAGATTGGAACTTTTTAGACACTGCCCATCTACAAGGACCTCTTTCATTGTATTACCTATTAAAATTATTTGGGATAGCCAGGGCTGAAAAGTTGTGAAACTTATGTACATTTTCAGTAAAAAAATAATAGAAGCCTATTATTCAAAAAAATTACAAATTTTATCATCAGCATGGTCCAAAAACAATATGAAAACCAGAGTCAGCAGTGCTTTCTCATCAAGCACATGGAGCTGCTTGCTTGTGAAAACCTACTTTTGCGTCTTGCAAGGATTTCGTGTGGTGACAGGGGCTCACATTCTGCAATTGTGGGAGCAATGAGTCTGGGATCATCAGCCTCCATTGGAACTTCCCGTGTAACGGAATCATCATCATCCGCTCGAAGTTTTAAGATCCTAGCCATCAGAATCCAAATGTAGCCATAGTCGTTGGCCATTTTCACTGTCCTCACATCCCAAGATTTTGTCCTCTGATTGTATTTTCTGGTAATGATTGTCTCACCATCCTCAGTTGTGGCATATGGCAAATCACTGTGATAGTTCCAGTCTATTGCAGTCAGCTTCTTTCTTGCTCTGTAAACCTTTTTCCTATAGGAGGACATGGTTATATTGGTCAATGTGAAAATAAAAGTAGGAAACTATATTATAATAACAATATGACAATTATAACAAAAACAATTATAATGATAAGAAAGATGGTGGGCCTGATGCTGTTGGCACTTTATTATTATAGTAGTAAGCAAATTAGGCTTTTTGTACAGGTGATACAGTCAGAGTGTAGTAGTTTTGTATATGAAGCATCACCTCATTAACAGTGAAGTTAGGTGGCAAAGCTAAAGCTGTCTAATTATGAGCCATTCATGATTCAGAATGGTGTAAAATACTGATCTAGCAAAACTTACGTGAAAGAGACTTTCTTTGATGTGTACATCAGAGACATGCTGTTGGCACACTCCAAAGGACCTGTATGCCTGAAGTAATGCAAACATTCTAAAATGATTTTCAGTACACATGTACCTGAATTACAAGTTCTTAATTTTTTACTAACTACTTGTCACTCCAGAGAGCACCAGAGCCTTGTATGGTAAAAAATGGACTGAGTCTGAGCACTTATCACACAAGTAACTTAAAACTAATTTAGACATTTACCTAAATTTGATGTAAAACTTGAAACTCTCCAGCAATGCAGGGTCGAGAATGATTTTTTGAAGGGCTTCAAAATCTTTAAACCTTCGATCAAACCATGGAAGGGAATGGTCTTCAGGTAAATCTCCATGATCACAACTACCTCCAGGCCAGTCATGGTCATTGCAGACATGGTGCAGTAGGCCAATCCATTTGTTCTGCATGGTGGAAAAGACATTTACATTATTATCAACTACAGTGTAGAAATTTCCTTACACCTAGAGCAAGTCTGCAATCCTAGAAGCATCATATACCTAGTGTAGCATTTCCTTCTCAGCCTCCATTTCCTTTTTTTTTCTTTTGCTTTTTGGATGTACTGAAGAATGTCATTTTTTCCTCTCTTTAGTCAATTGTTTTCTGTATTCTTTGTTGGTTTTCACTTTACCTACAGGTGCAATTTTGTGAGTGACAAATTACCTTCATCTTGCTCAGAGCCTCCTCATCACTCGTGGTGTCTTTAGAGGCCACTTCACAACAGTACCAGAAGTGGTTAATGATGTGGTCCGACCAGTCACTTATTTTCTTAAGCTCCTTTGTACTGCCGGCCTGAAAAAAAGAAGTAAAAGTCACCTCTTTTAGCTCAGCCACAGCAATTCCAGTTGGTGTCCCAGCCACCTTCACCTATCCGCAGAATGCCAAGTGGTGCACAAGGCTTGGGGTTTGGGTAAAATCAAGGCCCAGTGAGCAAGCGAATTTTGCAAAATTGAATCCTTCAAAAAAATACTGTAAGAAGGGGGAAAAGTAAAACCCAGATTTACTTCCCCAGTGGGGAAAAGTGCATAATTTCAGAACAAAGTCATTGTTTGCTGCCCTGATCATACTTGATAAAGAAATAACAATCCACAAATTGTGTTTTTGAAAGTATTCTACTTTTTGCCAGGCCATAATACATGTAAATAATTTGTTTTATTATGCTACATTTGTTACCTTATTGACACACTTCCTAATGCTTTTAGCCTTGTGCCATACATCAAGAGAATTGAAAATATCTGTAAACAGTATGCCTGTAGAGAAAAGTAATAGGTGTAACAATAACTCTGACATAACTAACAGTAATAAAATTGTTACAACTTTACTCTTGCTTCTAATACAACCACAAGCACCCTAACAGATCTTATATCTTATTGTTTGTTCTGTTGCTCCAATGAAGATCATGTGATTTGTTTAAAGAGTTAAGTTCCTTATTTAATCATTGTCTTCGTGGAAATGTGGACAAAAAATTCCTCGATATTAATACCTTCAATACCTGAATACTATACAAGTATATTTTCAAAAACAAGGTAAGAATTGGACTAAGACCAGTCACCCACGGCTGACAAAAAGCAATGATTAGCATTCCATAAGACAAGATCATGAACCAGAAATTTCTATTTTGCACTAAATTATCTCTATTTATAATAAACAATTATTGGATGAAGTTTTTGTGATATTCAGAATAATCCAGGGCGAGGGAGGGTTATCAGCCGAAGCTGAAAGCTGAGGCTGATAACCCTTACCAAGACCTTGATTATTCTGGATATCACAAAAACCAAATCTAATAATTGTTTTATTATACATTGAAAGCAAAAATTTGGAAGTCATGTTTCTGCTTCTTCACTGACAAGCGGTATGAATCACGTGAAGTTGGCGTGATTACCCTTGGAAATCATCTTTGCGGTCTTAAATGACACGATAACCCGTGACCTTGAGTGTCCTTGACATGTTTATTGTATAATCTGCAGTTATGACGTCACAGGCACTGATTTCGAAAATTCAGTGTACGCTTTCGGCCAATCAGAAAAGAGTTATGGAGTTCAATGTATAATAAATGATGTAACATTATTTTGTTTTTCAACTCACTCATCATCTTCTTTATACTGCCAGAGGCATCTGTCACAACTTCAACTACATTTAAAGCACTTCTAATTTTCTGCAATATGTTTTCAACCAACTAAAGATGCTGTTCCCAGACCGAAACGCAACTAGTGCGTTTTCAAGATCATTACAGAGGTCTTGTTTAAATTGTTGTATGTTTTTTAGCATTTCACTCCCGGTGTATTTGAGTGTTGTAGTGTTTCTAGCTACATGCAGTGTCTGTTTATTTCCATTAAATTTCACTATTTTCAATTATGCTATAAACCCCAACAAATGCAAATTTCACCAGTCCCAAAGGAGAAAAGGAAGCTGTCAAAACTGTATCTCACCTCAAGTTGCCTTAATCACGCATATCTTAAGTCAATTTACTCACACCATCAATGGACACTATTGAAAATCTGGACATTAAGTGCCTCTCAATTAACATAAGAGGTCTCAACAAGTCGATTAAGCGCCGTTCAATTTTTCGATGGATCCACAACCAAAACGCTCAATTTACATTTCTTCAGGAAACCCACAGCACTAAACTTACCGTAGACACTTGGTCCGCTGAATGGGGCGGCAAAGCTTTTTTCAGCCATGGTACATCAAACAGCAAGGGAGTGATGATACTTATAAACCCTAAACTTGATTGTAAAATAGAAAAGTGTATTTCTGACAAAAACGGAAGATATATCATTCTGGTCGTATCAGTCGAAGATGCACGTTTAATTTTAGTCAACATCTATGCACCAAATGACCTAAACCAACAATCCAAATTTTTTAGATCCCTACACCATCAGCTGCAAGACTTTTCTCAGGAAAATATCGTTATCGGAGGTGACTTTAATTGCGCTTTGTCGGACAAAGACAAAAAAGGTGGAAACGCGGTCGCCCAGAAAGCGTCAGTAATTAAGGAAATTGAAGAGTTGTGTACATCTTACAACTTAGTCGATATCTGGCGTCACTTAAACCCTCTCCTCGAATCGTACACTTGGAGAAATAAGTCTCACAAGATACAGTGCAGATTAGACTTCTTTCTAATCTCGAAAGAGCTCACAAATGTAGATGCGACGTGTAAAATTTTCCATGCGCCCGAAACGGATCATTCTGCAATTTCGTTACACTTGCAGGCCAGATTTAATAAACAACGCCGAGGCCCAGGGTTTTGGAAATTTAATAGCGCTCTACTTAAAGATGACAATTATGTTAACGCTCTACGCAAAAACATTGATTTGTTCAAGGCCAAATATAATAACGTTGAAGATAAAGGTTTGAAATGGGATCTCATAAAAATGGAGATTAGGGGTTTCACTGTAAAATATTCCAAAACGAAAGCAAAAAGACGTAAAAACGAAGAACTGACACTCCAAAAGAAAATAAATGAACTTCTGCTAAGTCTAGAAAGAAATCCTAACAATAACCATGCCCAAAACGAACTACTTGCAGCAAAATTACGTTTGCAAAAAATCATGCACTTCAAAGTAAAAGGCGCGATCCTCAGGAGCAAGGTAAGATGGTATGAAGAAGGTGAATGTAACACAAGATATTTTTTCGGCCTAGAAAACCGTACCCAAACCAAAAAAGCCATTAACAAGCTGAAAATAAACGATGACACATACATTTATGATCAACTAGCCATCCTAGACAAGCAAAAAAAGTTCTACGAGTCAATCTATCAATCGAAAGAAAGTGATGAAGACATCCCTCCGGGTAATAACTTCCTGAAAGCCGAATTAGTAACACCTTTATCACCCGAAGATCAAAAACTATGTGACGGGCCAATTACAGATGCCGAATGTCTAAGCGCGTTAAAAGACTTCAAAAAATGCAAAACACCAGGTACAGACGGTTTCCCAGCTGAATTTTACCAATTTTTCTGGCCTGAGCTGCGAACCGAAATGTTAGCTAGTTTCCACTTCGCGTTTCAGTCTGGCTCTCTGTCGATTAGTCAACGGCGCGGGGTAATCTCTCTCATTCCCAAAAAGAACAAAGACAAATCCATACTTGAAAATCTACGCCCGATCTCGTTATTGAATGTAGACTATAAAATACTTACCAAAGTCATTGCCAAAAGAATAGAAAAAACCTTGCCCAAAATCATCAATCCTGATCAAACCGGATATGTAAAAGGCCGCTATATAGGCGAAAACATCAGATTAATCCAAGATGTCATGTTTCTCACTAAGCGCTTAAATATGCCTGGAATTGCAATTTTTTTGGATTTCCGAAAAGCTTTTGATACAATAAAATGGAACTATCTATTATCCACGCTTCGACTGTTCAATTTTGGTCTAGATATTCAAAGATGGATAGAAGTCATCTACCACAATGTATCTAGCTGTGTCCTAAACAATGGTCACGCGTCACCTTTTTTTCAATTGCACCGAGGCGTCAGGCAAGGATGCCCCTTATCGGGCCTTCTTTTTGTAATTGGTATTGAGCTTCTCGCAAGGGCTTTGAAAAGCAACAATGACATAAAAGGCATCACCGTTGGCGGAAAGGAAATAAAAGTCACCCAATTCGCTGATGATACTACAGTATTCGTTAACGACCATCAATCTGTTATTAACCTTTTGAAGCTTCTAAGTGAATTTAAACACACCTCGGGTCTAGAAGTAAACACAAGTAAAACAGAGGCGATGTGGCTTGGAGCTTGGAGAAACAAAACTGATACCCCATATAATTTCAAATGGCCTCAAGAACCGATTCAAGCTCTCGGCATCTTCCTTTCGTACAACTCCGACGCTGCAAATAAGCTGAATTTTGGAGAGAAAATTATCAAATTGAAAAATACGCTTAAGAATTGGAAAAGAAGGAAGCTTACCCTCCATGGCAGAATAAAAATAATGAAAACCCTAGGTTTGTCGAAGCTAATTTATAACACCTCTGTGCTCGAGATCCCCGATTGTTACGTCAAAGAAATAAACAAACTATCTTTCGATTTTATATGGGAAGGAAAACCAGCCAAAATAAAAAGAAAGACCATAATAAGTGACATAAGTCAAGGAGGGTTGAGAATGATGGATTTTGAAATCATGAATAAGGCGCTGAAAATTGCTTGGATCAAGAGAATCACCGAAAACGTTCAACCAGCATGGAAAATAATACCAGAGTTCACCGCTGCCAAATATGGAGGTTTATCCTTTCTAACCAAATGTCAATACGATATCAAGCATTTCAACCTTGACAACCTTCCACCTTTTTACCACACGCTACTTAAGTATTGGCAAGAATACAATGCTGACAAATTCTCGGAGGACCAATGCATTCACAACAAAATCATCTGGAATAATAGTCGCATCCTGATCGGAGACCGGCCAGTTTTTTTCAAACCCTTATTTGAGGCTAAGATTATACGTATTAAACAATTTTTAAAAGAAGACAACACCTTCTTCTCACTGGACGAGTTCATTCGCAAAGTGAACATCAGTATTCCCTTTACACTGTACTATGGTCTCGTCGCTGCCATTCCTACAGAATGGAAAAATATATTAAATCAAAACAACTCGCACCTAAAACCGCCTCTTGAAGACCTTCCGTTGACCCGTGTCGCCTACTCTACACTTTTAGCCAACAACGTAAGTCCACCAACATCAGAGAACAGAATTCTAAATTACGGTTTCTCCAAAGAAAGCATCCACAAGGTGTACACATTGCCTTTCCTAATAACCAAAGACTCGAAATTAATTGCTTTCCAGTATAAAATAATACACCACATCTTACCTACCAAATCCAGCCTTTTTCGAGCTGGCATTACTGATAGCGACATTTGCTCCCTATGCGCTACCGAAAAGCAAACAATAAACCACCTACTGTACCACTGTACTGTATCTAATGCTTTCTGGGATAGATTTACCAGCTGGTGGTACCAGAAATTCAAACAGGTGGTCAATTTGAATGAATCTAACATCCTATACGGTTGGCATAATAATATCAAAAATAAACAGGCACTTAATGTCACTCTTCTTATTGCAAAATTCCATATCTTTGCGACAAGTTCATGTGATGGCAACTTATGTTTTGAAGGCTTTCTTCTCCGCCTCCAAGATAAACTCGATGTCTTAAAGCAAAGTTATATTGCCCAAAGAAAGCTACATAAATTCTTAAATATCTGGGGAAAACTTACTATAAACTACTATAAATGTCACTTCGCTTCGTCCTTTTCTTTCCACGCTCGTTCATTGTAACTCTTTTCTTTAAGCCAGCTGTAGTCTTGTTTGTAGCTGTTAATTTTATTTACGTTTTAAAACATGTCATAATGATAATTGTTACCATTCTGTAAATAGTGTAATGCAAGTAGTGCAGTATTGTTCCATAAGCACCGTTAGTTTGTGTTAACTGTGGTAGAAATGTTATTAAAATAAAAAAAAATAAATAAAAAAAATAAAAATCAGTACAAGCTATTTTTATTAAAAAAAAAATATATGTTTTCAAGTGCTTTTTTCTCCATGTTGACTGACTTTAGCTCCACCTCTCTCTTGTCAAGAACCTCCAAATCGATGATGTAGCCAGTGGTCATTTCCATGAGGAAATAGCAGAGGTTTTTGGCTGTAAAACCAGGAGAATCACATTGGCCATCACCCATGACAACCACATCATGGCCTTGCAATTCCTGGTTTATTATGCCTTGCTGCCAAGTCCACCATTCATTGATTGCAGGAATGCAGTAAACTCTTTGAGCACGACAAAATGTGGAACTGGAAGCAAAGGCCAAACCCAGGAATTTGGCAAACCTTTCAACTTGAGCAAAATTATTGCCTGACAGTAGGATTGCAGCACATGCTTGGAGGTTGTTGGCAAGGATTCCGTTAACCTTATGGGAACTCCAGAATTTCCCTGCATGGCCAGCTGAACATTTCCATTTGATCAATACACCGGTGCCACACAGAGTATGCTGAACTGTGGTTCCCAACTGACATCCTGGATGGCGACACTTTTCCACGAACAATTGCAGAAGGAGATCAAGGGAGCAAATAACCTTTGTTCCTGTGACGAGGGTGACTTCCTTTTTCAGTTGGTTCTGATCTTCCAATCGGTTCAATTTACTTGCACGCAAAGCTGTTTTAACACAGGGAACTGGTTGAAGTGGTGTTAAGCTGCTGTCAGTTTCTGAAGATGAAGGGAAATCAGACACAACCGTTGGTGTAGACACAGATGATGTCTTTTCAACTGTGTTGGAGACAACTGCTGCTGTGGCTGGTGATTCTGGCTGGATTCTCTGAGTGCTTACTGGAGAACACAAATCATTTATCTCATCCTCTGGTTCTTCTTCCCTAAGAAAAATAAAAGACTATCAACATATATAACTTGCAAAATTGTTCATGAAAAAACGTACTATCTGTAATTAAATATTAGAGTGTTACTATAATCAAGTGCTGTACCAATCTACTGACCTACAATACATCTCATCTTCTTCACTGTCTGTCAATGAGTCATCTGTATCCAGGTCCTCATCTAGTTCCTTGAGAGCATCACCTAGAGAATTTAAAGTGCTAAGGGAGATAACAATGAGGTATAAAAATATTACACAAATTCAAGCCAAAGGGCTTTGCAGATAAAAACATACTCTAAGTTCAACAATGGACAACAACTAAATACTAAAGTTGCATAGTCACAAACAGAACTGCAAAGAAACTGATCAGAAAATATCCTGGCTACTAACATTGATGCATTAGAGATGTCATCACTTGAGTCATCTTCACTTGAGTCATCATCACAGTCAGATTTTTTTTTAAAGCAGGTTAAGATTACAAAAATTACCAGAGTAATAGTTGCATCGGCAGCTATGAGCTGATGTGGACCTGCTATGAAACTATCTAAGATATGTAAAATAAGTTATAAACTAAAGCAATGATAATTACAATCACTCCAAAGCTTAATTACAAGGAGGCTGCCATAGGTATTAATTAAAATAAATAATTAATAGATAATAAATAATAATAATAATAAATAAACTTAAATAAGGAACTTGATGAATCCTAATATTAATAGTAAATAAAGTCATCATTCTTGTTTGAGATTACAATGGCTTCCTTATGGAAAGAAAAATTAAGAATATCTTTTGAGTGCTTCCTAATTATTGCTTTAAACCCTTCTTTGCTAACATTACATGGTTTAGCTTTTTTATTTATAAAGTTCCATATATTTGGGCCTCTATATTGAAGGGAACTTCTACCAAGTTCAGACTGTACCCTAATAATATTAAATTGATTACAAAATCTTTGTGATCTGGATGATAATGAAAACATTTCTAAAATTTGGCTGGGAGCAGCCCCTGCAAAAATTTGATGCATCTTAAGTAATATACGCCTTTTATACAAATAACTAATAGGGAGCCAGTTACACTGAAGCAAACATGAGCTGCTTTCTTGTGAAGAGGGAAGACGATTAATTATACGACATGCACGAGCATGAATATGATCTAAACTATTAAGTAATGATTGGGAACAATTTCCCCATACCGATATTCCATAAGTTATGCTTGGTATAATTGTTTTAAAATATATTTCTTCCAAAGTTGACTTAGGTAAGTATGACATTCTCCTCAGCGCACCAAAATTTTGGAAAAAGAAGCTTTAACAGTGTCTACTTGGGAGTGCCACGAGAGTTTATTATCAATTGTAACACCCAGACAGCTTGTAGAGTTGACGAGCTTCACAAAGCCAACGCCAACTTCACAAAGCCAACATTTTTCTGTCATAGTAAGAAGTAAGTCTTCAGTAGAGTGACCTTTTCTAAAGCCCCACTGATGTTCACTTAGTAGATTGCAAGCTTGCAAGTGACTATCAATAATAGAGCAGATTTGATTCTCCAGGAGCTTACCAGGAATGCTGAGTAAAGAAATTGGTCTGTAATTCGAAACATCAGAAAAGGAGCCTTTCTTGTAGACTGGAGTAATTTTAGCTTGTTTCCATATATCAGGAAATTTTTTCAAACTTGAGCTTTTGTGAAAAACAGTGAATAGGCCATCAGCAGCAGAAGATTTGATCAAGGATAAAACTTTTGATGAGATCCCATCTGGTCCAGGGGCCTTCTTGGCTTTCACCTTTTCGAGGTCTTTAGCGATTTGAGTGATACTTATTTCTGTAGAATATGTAGTAGGAGAAATGCTATAGATGTGATTCAGTATATCAAAGTCATCAGGAGTAGAGTGCTTCTGTGACAGATTTTCACCAATAGATGTAAAATAAGAATTGATAAAATTAGCTTTATCAATGTCATCTGATATTTCAGTATTGTTATTTTTAAGAGTCCTGATGATAGAAGATTTCTTTGTTTTATGTATATTTGTACAGTCCTTCACTGTTTTCCAAAATTCTTTTGAGTTTCTGGATTCACAGAATTTCTCTCTCCAATACTCAGTTTCAGCCTTTCTTAGGAGGTAAGTCACTTTATTTCTTGATTCTTTGTATTTATTCCATAAATGGCTTGAGCTTTGGGGACCTTTAAAAGACTTCAGTAGCTTGAATCTTGTATTCATTTCCCTCCTGATATCTCTATTTACCCAAGGTAAGGAGTCTTGTTTAATCTTGACTTCAAGCAGGGGAACATGAGAATTAACTATGTTTTTAAATGAATGGTCCCAAGCCCAGGTTGTGTCATTGATATCCTCAAAAGTAGAGCAGATTTACCAAGGAAAGTCTTCAATATCTTTTTTAAGTTGATCCAAGTTTGTATTTTTGAAGCTTTGAGATTTTACAAGTAGTGGTTTCTGCTTCCTTGAAGTTAAATTGAAAACAGCATAAATAAACTTGTGGTCAGCAATAGCAAAATCTAACACACCAGCGTCTCTGACTTTAGAAGAATCACTAACAAGAATCAAGTCCAACAAAGTATTTGTAGTTTCAGTTGTGCGAGTTGGTTTCTTTATCAGGTTCTTGTAACTGTAATAGTTCATGATCTGACGGATCTTTTTTCCATGGATGTCTGAGTTTAAGAGCAGGTTCGCATTGAACTCACCAGTAATGAGAACATTCTTACGTGTTCTCCATATACGTTCAAGGGTCGAGTTAAAATGACCAAAGAAGCCGTCGTAGCCAGGAGGTCTATAAACGCAGCCAACGAGAAGCCGTTGCGAACGGGCTTTTACTTCCAGCCAGAGAGCTTCGATGTCTTCTCGCTCATATTTAGGAATTATTTCACAGTCAATATCCTTTTTAACATAGAAGGCGACACCACCACCTTTCTTGTCTCTTCTATCGAGCCTCCAAAGACAGTAGCCATCGATGAAGAGTTCAGAGTTGTCAACAGATTCATTTAGATGGGTTTCTGTAATGCAAAGACATCTAATTTTGAATACTTGAGAAGAAACCTAATTTGGTTCAGGTTGCAGTGAAGACCACGGACGTTTGAATGACCAACTGTAATTGAGCACTTCCTGTTATTCCTAAGAGGAGATAGTAGATAGAGTAGCTGGTCTTCTTGATTACACGTGGGGCCAGGATTGAGCTCGATATCACCGCAGAGTAGCGTTTTCTGGACGAACGATGTCCTCAAAAGTTGGAAGGTAGCTGTCGACGAAGAACACGAGTATCTGGCAATTCTCGAACTAAAAAAGCTCCTTGATGATAGACCAATATGGCCGCCAGCCGTAGGTAATGTAGGAGAACAGGAGCTGTTTATGAGGCCGCGTGGAAAGTAGCAGTCAGAAACATCATCTCGTTGTATTAAGGAATTTATCAGATATCGGTTTGGGCCCTTATTAGACGCATCAATAGGACAAAATAGGATAAAGAAGGCCAATATCACAGAGGTTGGAAAAACGTGACCGTTCGCCATCTTGACATCCGCTGCTCTTCTCTCTCTGCGGCAGCAGAAGAAGGTTGAACAATGATGATTCATGGTCAAAAATGGTCACCTCTCCATTCCTCACAATAAAACTGGAATCTCCCACAGTTGTAGAGTCCATTTCACTTCCAGTGATGTCAACATCAGCATTGAAACTAAAACAGAACCATTAACAGTGTAATTGTACACTGTCAACAGTGTCTCTGACATAAAATGCAAGGCCAGACGCTTTTTTTTAAAACCGGCACATGTTTCCTTTTATTACCCAAGCAAATGTCTTTCTATCGAAGAACACTGAAAAAGTACCAGGTACACTGTAGCATATGAAATTCACGATACACAAGTCACAAGAAAGCATAAAGTGTTTTGTTGATATTATGCACCTATCAATGTCAAGCTTGAGGGGGGAGGGGTCTGGCATAGGGTGGGGGTTTTGACATTTTCTAAAACAAAAATTACCAAAATCCCCACCCCAAGCAAAAAATAATTGTCAAATTATCAATACTAACAAATGGTTTACTTCTCTTCTGCTATTTGAAATGGAAAGATGAAATGCATGATATCTGATCAAATCTCTACCCTGGGGATATACGTAACAGTCAAATTCCCATGGGTTGCCCGACCTCTGCCCCCTTCAGGCTTGACATTGATAGGTGCAAAAGTAACTCATTATTTTCATGCCTTTTGTAACTTCACACAAAGGGTAGTAAACACATAACTGTGAAATATTATTACAAGGTGTATCATTATTACGACCAAGAACATTCTTACCAAAAAAGAGATGTAAGATATCTAGCCAGTGATAGCATTCATAAAATAATAAATTGTAGTAACACGGCAATAAGTATATTCCATGTTGCATGTCACATACATACATGTACACATCTCTTGTTGACCTGCAGTGTGTAACATAAACAACATCAATACTAATAAATGTTTTTGCTCTAAATAAATAACAATACCTGGCGTTCTGTGGAACAATTGGGCTCTGTTGAAGGGCAATAGCATTATTTCCAGCTTTGGTGGGGGTCGATGTGTGACCAGGGTCAAAAGGATCTACAATGAAACAATACCATATTACATCTGCATGTTCCAATAAATATTCTTAGAAAGCAATAGCACCTGTGGAATAAACATATTGGGAAAAAGCGAAAGAAATAGAAACGGAAAATTACATAAAGTGAATATTGACAAAAACTACCTTGCATTTCGACAGCTGATCCTAAATCGATCGCAAAACGCGTACGACTTTGAGCCGATGGCACTCCATGCGTTCCAGTCTTTCCATATATCCCAAGTAACCTGGTGATATAAAAATAGGTTTATATAGATGAGTGAATCAAGTTCGAAAAGAAAGAATGTCACGAGAAGAAGATCCAAGAAATAGCGCATTACACCTACCCCGCTCTTCGTCGCATCTCCAGAGATAGAAGATGTTGTGCGAAGGCTGTATCAGTCGAATAAAGGCACATACATTTGACCTTCTTCCAGCGTGCATGAACATGTGCAGCAATATAGAGTTTCTTATGTTGCTCTTCCTCATCTTTTCTTTGTTCCCTTGTTCTTTTCTTTCGAAGCAAGACGGCTACCGGGGGAAAGTAGCTTTTGTCCCAAGCCGCTGCAAGAACCACCTCTCAAGGACATCAGATTTTCCGTCACAATTCAACCCGAAGATCAAAATATCAATTGAGAGCTCAAGTGGGTTCGACAAAGTACTCAATTTTTGTCTAGTATAGAATATACATATAGTATACTTTTACGAGATTTAAAACAGGGCTTTTCTTGCTTTGCGAGGCTGCTCAACATTTGCAAAATTTGCTGATTTGGGGGTGGTACTGAGCCTCCATCTCGGTGAAATCAAACATTGCTCAATTTATTGAAAAATAACGTTTGCTGCAACTTTCTAACTCCATTTTTGAAAGTAGTTCTATATAGGGATTCTTTTAATGAAATAAAATGGAGGTCGAATTTTTTGAACTATTGGGTGATGTTCGATATTTACTGGCAGCGGCTCTTAAAATAGTAGTGAGACAGTACTTGAGTAAAAGTACATGGAAACTAACTGGAGGGCTACAAAACTTAATTGCAGGATGTTTATGCCTTAAGATGAGATTAAAGCTGCACTTACCGGTACAACAAGTCAAGATGCACTAGATTATATTGTCGAATGCTAAACTTAGAGTGTATCAACTCCTTAAATTCTGAGATCTTCAACTCGTCCTCTCCTGTCTCCTTTAAGAAAGCACTTAAGGCGTTTATTTGTAATAACTATTAGTACGTTTAGATATAATGTGATTAAGTATTAACTTTATTTGCAGCTTGTAACCTATTGTAATTGTATCCGTCATCATGTTCTCCTTTTTTCACAATTTCATCTTGTAAAACAATAACTGAGGAGGCCTAATTAACATAAGCTCCATAGTTTCCTTTGCACGGTGGGGCCAAGCCACCCCTCCAATGGGTCATCGGAAGCCCGAGGTGAATATTGGGTAAAATGTAAGATGGGCACGGAATTCTAAATAAAAATCCAAGATTTTCCCAGGTTCTTCAGCCAACTCTTAGACGGGC
>JAEMWC010000629.1:152500-182500 GCA_016490735.1 Pachyseris speciosa | reverse complement strand
AGTTATTCTAGTAGGGCGGGTAATCAAAGGAAGAAACATTCTGGAAAACATTAAGTCTAAAAATTCACCAGTGGCTTGATGACAAGAATGGTTCATTAAATTTAGATTCCAGTTGCCCATCAGAAACACGGTTTTATTCTCTTTAGAAATAGCGCTAACTAATTGTTCAAGGTCAAAAATGAAATCTCTCAACTTACGGTCGGGTGGTCTATAAATAACTCCGATCACTATGTTTTTTCCCTTTGTTCTATTGATTTCAACAAACAAAGACTCAGCACAATCTTCGGAAAATACCAAGTCAGCACGGGGTTTAAACTCTAAATAATCAGCGAGATAAAGGCTGACACCTCCACTAGTCCTACCAGCCCTACCAGCCCTATGATTATGAATAAAATTGAAACCAGGGATATCACACGAATGACTGGAATCATCTAGCCACGTTTCAGAAATACCGATAACAGAAAATCTAAGCACAACACTTCCTAAAAAATAAGAAAATTTATCCAACTTATGGGAAATACTATGAATGTTTAGGTGAAGAAGATCTAGGTTACCTCTATTTTTAGCATTAATATTCAGATCAGTGAAACGATTATTAAAGCTACCTTCGGAATAATATTCACAATCTTGGGATTGAGAGTAAAAATTAGAATCCGGATCGCGATCTTTGCACAGACTAAAATTTCTGTACGAAGTAGACAATAGAGGGTTGAATTTTAAAGTATCAAGCCTCTCGGGATCAAAATTTATGGAGCCATTGTTCAGCTCAAACAGCGTTAGTCGAAATATTTCATCATCTAAGTGACTAAAAGGTAATGAAGCTAATGTATTACTCATCTGACTCAAATCGTCGGTTTATCTCGAATGACCAAGCGATCCAGAACAAAGTAAGCGACCTTTCCAGCCTCTTTGGCAGCTTTCATCTTCGGTATCAAGGGCTCCCGCTTTTTAAGAGTAGCCAGCGCTAAATCTTCGCTGATATGAATGCCACTTGGTTTCTCTTTGCGAGCTTTGCGTAGCACTTGTTCTCTTTGCTTTCAGTCGCGCAATCTACATACGATAGTACGTGGCTGACTTGACTCTTTTCCTTGTCTGTGCTTTCGTTCGACTCTGTGAGCTCTCTCAATGTCGATGTCGATACCGAGCTTGGTTTTAACTGCATCTTTCACTTTCTCCTCCGCCTCTTCCCAAGTTTCACGTGAAGACTCCGGGATTCTGTTAACTCTGATGTTATTACAGCGACTTTGGTTTTCCATATATTCCAGCGAAAGCGACTGAGACGATAAGTCCGTGTTCAGCCGCTCGATTTCTTTATGGGTCTCGATTAACTCCTCTCGAACTGGCTTTAGTTCCTCCATGTTCTTTTGTGTGAATTCCAAGCTAGTCTTTATCGACTGTACAGACTTCACAACCTCGTCTACTCTCGTAGAAAGCGACTGCACTACAGATTCAAAAAGAGTCTTCATCATAGATTCTTGAACCTTCAACAATTCACGAACTTGAGCCATAGTGACAAACTCATCTTCGTCTTCTGCAATGGCCGCCTGATCTTGCTTGTCTTGTTCGGGCCCCTCCGGCTTGGAACTCCTAGCTTTTTTCCCCATTTTAAGGATAGAGTTAAACCAAGAATGTAGAATAAACACAAAACAATTTACGAGCTAATCTAGACAAAAAAGCGACAGTAGCGTCACTTGCTTACAGAGCTCACGAAACAACGTCCGCACGCCATGAAAACGTAACTAGACTAAAAAAAAATTATCAAATGAGAAAGAATGATATGAATTAGCATTAAATACATGTCACAGAAAGCCTGGAAAACTTACCTGCACTGTAAAAAATAGTTCATTTGTCGTTTATTATTTATGATAAAAATAATATTTTCAGTACCATCATCATTATTATCATTTGCAAATAAGGGTACAGAACTAAATGTCTGATAGAGTCAAAAATATCGCTCAGGTCAGTTGAATATTTTACACTTCATAAGCTAACAAGCAATTATAAACAACTGATCATTGAGTCACACCACCACTTTATCAATGTTAATACGAAAATACTAACCTTTCGCTTCTTTCTTCGGCTTCGTTCTTCGAGTTTGTGCTGTTTTTTCTTCAAAACTTCAATCTCCGCCGCTTGATCATCGAGCTTTCTCCTGAGATTGCTTATTTCTTCATTGGCTTCAAGAATTGCTTTCGCTCTTTCTTTTTTAAGGCGGTTAAACTCTGCCAGCGGGAAGCATTGTTTTAAGCTAGATGAGATTGACCAAAAAGACCGATGGGAGTTTTTCTTCACATCGCTGCAATACTCATGAATAAATGCAAAAAACACAAGACAAAACAATGGGCCAGCTTCGTATGAATTCAAAATTTATTATGATCGCTTTACATCAAACGTAAATATCAAGGAAGTGTAATATGTCCACAACTGCACAAGATGTCTTGAAGTATGGTTAATGAGTTTTATAACTGTAAACTGTCAGTAAGCTAAACTAGCACGTCCAATATGGCGGACAGCAACAACGCAACAACAACTGAACGCCTCATGGCATAACAAACTAAGTCACGTGATGTGACAACTGAACGCCTCATGGCATAACAAATTAAGTCACGTAATATGACATCTCCCTCTCTAACACTGTTCTTAACAAATGTTCACATGCTAGGCTTAATGTTCGGTTTTACAACCCTTCCTGATCGGGTTACATATCCATGTTCATGTCCTGCTGTAGTCATGGTGGTGGGTTCTGGGGGTCTCGTGACAGGCGCTGGCGAGCACCTTGTGACGGCTACATCATCGGTCAGTTCCACAGGTTGCCCTCTCTCTTGGTCACAAGGCATGGGGTGGTTCACTGGCAGCCCTTGTGTGCTCGCGTGGTCGCTGAATGCAGTATCAGGTTTGAGTTGGGTTCTGGTGCGGCGGTACAGGGCCCCACTTGTGCTTGATTCAACTGTGTAGGATCTAGGTGCACAAGTCTGGCCCTTGACTGTCCCTGGCTGCCATGTCTTAGTGTGCCGGTCATACAGGCGGATGTGTTGACCGTCGTGCAGCGGTAATAGTGGTGGTCCTGCGGACCGGTTGTAGTACTGTGCCTGTTGTTTTTGTCGCTGATAAAGGTTTTCTTTGACGTGATCTCTGTCAATACCGGTGAGAAGGGCTCTTTTTGCAGTTGGTAGGGTGGTTCGGAATTTTCTGTTGTTGAGTAGCTCTGCGGGTGACTTTAATTGGTGGTCGACTGGTGTTGTTCTATAGGACAGTATTCCAAGGTACGGGTCCTCTCCTTCCTCTTCACACTTACGTAGTGTATTCTTGACTGTCTGCACCATGCGCTCTGCAAATCCGTTCGACTGCGGGTATAGTGGGGAGCTTGTGATATGTTCTATACCATATGACTCCGTAAACTGGCGGAACTCTCGGGAGTCGTACTGTGGCCCATTGTCCGTTATGAGCTGGGAGGGGATCCCATGTTCCGAAAAGATGCTTTTCATGTGATTTACTATGGCAAGGGAACTGGTGCCAGTTAGTTTCCTAATGATAGGGAACTTGCTATAATGGTCAGATAGTAACAGATACTGTTGACCTCTGTGTTCAAACAAGTCAGAGCTGAGTCTTTCCCACGGTCTACATGGCGGCTCTGGTTGTAGTAATGGTTCCTTTTGCGTTCTCTTCTGGTGTTTCTGGCAAGCCTCACACTGGCTGACAAGCTGGGTAATGTCACTTGTGATTCCTGGCCAATACACAGTGGAACGGGCTCGGAGAAGGCATTTTTCCACCCCGAGGTGGCCCTGGTGGATGGTTTTCAGGATGTCTGGTCTTAGCGTGGGTGGTACTACGATGCGGTCACATTTGAGTACAATCCCGTCTTCGATTGTGAGATCTTCTCTGAAGTTCCAGAAGTCACTTAATGGCAGGAGACATTCACTTCTACTGCTTGGCCAACCCTCGTAGATGGTATCTCTCAGTAGTGCCAGGGTGTTATCCTTTGCTGTTTCCTCTCTGATTTGCTGTAGCTTGATAGGTGATGCTGGGAGTGTCCTTGTAATGTGGTGAACATGGATTTGGCGTGACTGATCAGCTTTTGTGCAGGGCTGTGGGGTGACCCTGGATAGAGCATCTGCGATGGGTACTTCTGATCCCTTGACATACACAGTGACGTCATACTTCAGGGCTCTAATGAGGAGCCTCTGCAATCTGGGTGGGCAGTTAACAAGCTTCTTCTTAAAAATAGACTCAAGGGGTTTGTGGTCTGTGTGTAGGGTGCAATGTTTTCCATAGATGAAGTAGTTGAATTTCTCCAGCCCCCACACCACTCCCAGTGTCTCTCTTTCTATATTGCTGTAATTCTGTTCGGTCTCAGTAAGTGCCCTTGAAGCGTAGCAAATTGGCTGTCCGTGTTGTAGGAGGACAGCTCCCAGCCCCTTTTGGGATGCGTCGGTCTGGATGGTTGTATCCGCCTTTGGGTCGAAGTATCTCAGTACACCCATAGACGATATTTCCTGTTTGACTGCTTGGAACGCATAGTCATGCTCTGGGCCCCACACGAATGCAATTTCTTTCTTTGTCAACTCACGAAGGGGTGCAGTGATTGTTGACAGCTGGCTTGAGTATCTCGCCAGGTAATTCACTAAGCCGAGGAAGCTTTGTAGATCTTTGGCGTTGTCAGGGGGTTTCATGGCAAGTATGGCTGACACTTTCTTGTTGTCTGGCTTGACACCTTCCGATGTCCAGGTGTGGCCAAAGAAACTCGCTTCATCACACTTTAACTGTAGCTTGTTAGCGTTAAACTTAATTCCTTTCTCTCTGGCCCTCTCCATCAGCCTCAGTAGATTTTCATCGTGTTCTTTCTCTGTGGATCCATAGACGAAGTTGTCATCTGCAATTCCTGTGACGCCCGGCAGGCCTTCCAGGGCGGTGTCTAGCTCCTTCTGAAAGACGTCTTGTGACACGATCAGACCGAAGGGGAGTCTCGTAAAGCGATATCTGCCGAAGGGGCTGTTGAATGTCGTCAGTAGCGAGCTTTGTTCGTCCAGTGGGACATGCCAATACCCTTTCTTCGCGTCGATGATACTGAAGAACTTTGCATCATGTAACTGGGCTACTACTTCGTCCACGGTTTTCGTGTAGTAGTGTTCTCGTTTGACCCATTTGTTGAGGTCACGTGGGTCTAGGCAAACTCTCAGCTTAGTAACTATTCCATCATCATTTGTCGTCTTGCTCAACACGATACTGTTGACCCATTCTGTGGGTTCTTTCACGGGGACTATGACACCAAGCTCCACCATTTGGTCAAGTTCATCCTTAAACATCTTATGTAGGTGAACTGGTACTGCTCGAGGTGCATGAACAACTGGTTCTGCTTTAGGGTCTAACACTATGTGGTATGGTTTCATGTTAAAAGTTCCGAGCCCTTCAAAGCAGTCTGGGAAATCACTGGTGAGGTTCTTTTTAGTGAGGGGGGTGTATACCTATTCCTCATCACTCGACACAAGGCTACAGTTTACTTTGATTAGGCCAAGTTCTTCGCACGTCTTACACCCAAGTATTGCTGGGCCTGGAGCATTTGTCACAGTGAAGGTTGCCTTCCTGATGTTGCCATTGTGGTGCACATAGAGTTGGCAACTGCCCAGGGTTTTAATCTGGTGGCCCCATAGGCTGTAAGAAGTTGGGCTGGGCGAAGGCTTCGGGCTGCTGAATTGGGGAAGATCTGATTGTAGTCTACTTCTGATATTACATTGACCTCTGCGCCGGTGTCGACCTTGCAGACTATGGTTGTAGTAGGTTTGTGAAATGGTTCTGCTGTGAGCTGGATCTTTGTCATGACCTTAGATCGGCCAATCTGTTCTGCAGTGGGTGTGCTTTTGGGCTGTTCTGCGCTAAGAGCTCCTAAGAAGAAACCATGTGTTGCGTCATCAATGGGGAAGTTTACTGGGTCTTCGCTGCCTTGTTCACCTTGTTCACCTTGGTTGTGATGGCCCCCTGTACTTCATGGACATTGGCTTTCCTAGTTTTGCACATTTTACCAAAGTGGCCCCGGTTGTGGCAATTAAAACACTCTACACCGCTGGCTGGGCATCGCTGGCCTCGTGGATGCTGGTTGTTACCGCATCGTTGACAGCGGGTTGAGTCCCTAGGCGGTCTTTTCGGAGGCATATCACTTTTAATGGGATTCTTTTGTCTTGTACCGAGACTATCAACTTGGGTTGGGGGTACAGGGGCATCCATGGCCCTAAGCTGTGCTTGGGTAGCTTCTTCAGTGCGCGCTATGTCCCGTGCTTTCTCGTATGTAAGGTCGTTGCCCTTCGTGATGCATTTCTTACGTACGGCTTCGTGGTCTGTGCTGAATACGAGGGTGTCTCGCATTATTTCGTCCTGCATCTCGTCTGGGTACCCGCAGTTTTGGATGAGAAGTCTTGCCTCTGTGAGGAAAGCGTCCAATGGTCGGCCATTTTGTTTGAGATTACGAAGATAGTATCGGTTAAGTATCTTGTTTGCTTGGGGCTTGACGTGTTCTTCGAAGCGTTTCCAGTACTCGCTGATGTCTTTCTTTTGGTCTGTCGTTAGGTTCCAAGTGTTGAATAGGTCAAGGCCGTAATCTCCAGCCCATAGCAGAAGATAGCTACATTTTTGCTCGGGTGCTCGTGGCCTCAATGGTCCTTCAAATAACAGCTCGCATTTCTGTCGAAATCGCTTAAATCTGGTCGTCAGGTCTGGCCCGGTCGTCCAATCCATTTTTGGAGGTTCAAATCCGACTAGGTCGCTCATCTTGGTGGGTTTGGCGGAAAAAAAAAAAGGCTTTCAAGGATAGGCGTGGGACTGTGCCCACTGGCTTTCGATCTAGTGGAATTCAATTTGAAGTAGACAGCTTCGAGATTGACTCTCTTTCGAGGCAACTATGCGTAGATCCGGCTTCTGACAACCATGTAATATGTCCACAACTGCACAAGATGTCTTGAAGTATGGTTAATGAGTTTTATAACTGTAAACTGTCAGTAAGCTAAACTAGCACGTCCAATATGGCGGACAGCAACAACGCAACAACAACTGAACGCCTCATGGCATAACAAACTAAGTCACGTGATGTGACAACTGAACACCTCATGGCATAACAAATTAAGTCACGTAATATGACAGGAAGATGCACTACCTTGAGCACTCTTGGGGCAAACTTGCTTCGCCATTTTCGTCTCCTACCATACTGCTTTTATCCGAATATTTTGTAACAACCTAGACTCATTATACACCAAATTGCAGCTCTCGAAACAAAGAATCTGAAAAAGGCGCCATTGAAGCAAGGATAATACCCAGGTTCCCACAAATAGCGGTCAAAATCGACCCATCTCATCACGAGTCCACAATGTTGAAAACCCAGGAGCCTTTGCACGCTTGCAAGTCGCCATCTTGAAAAAAAAAGTGCCCACACGAGAATGAAACAATTGGGGGGTGGTTTGGCCCCGCCGTGTTTAGGTCTCCTCGCCATTGTATCCATTCTATCTTTTTTGTTTTCCTTATAATAATGCTATTTATGGTTTGGTAAATAAGTAAATAAATAAATAAATCAAGCCTAAGAATATTGCGCATGACAGCTACTGCCACTAGCCAGCTAAAGCCTCTTCAGCTTTTCTTGTATTAATAAATTGACACTGAAACACAGAGTAAAACTGTTTTATTAATCCTTCTTCTAAAATACAACTGGATTTACTCTACTTATAAATACCAGGCATTATAGCAACAACAGCGAATGGATATAAAACTTCATACATCTCACTGTAAATATATCCTTCTCCACAGAGATGAAACAAACAAGCTTTTAATAAGACAATAACAACCATTTCTCAAATTTTTGATAGTTGGCAAGCCCAGATCAAGCTCCTGACCAACTCAGAGAAACATATACATGTAGGATGTTCTGTTTGAATGCTCATGTATAATAAATATCAATGTTTACAATTTACTGCAGGTTTCTCTACTTTGAACAAGGGTCTGTTAGTCTGTACATGCACTTGAATGTTCCTTACTTAAATGGTACTTATAAATCTAATGATGATTATCATCACATTGTCCTAACATGAACATAACAGTAAAAATTAGTTCAGGGTACAATGGAATTTAATTGTTCCAGTAATAAAGTGTCCACACACTGGAAGAGCACTGAATGACTTTATTGCGGGCGCAACTCTCAAGATCCACGTGTGTGAAATCAAAAGGTGGCGGGCGTTGTAGATGGAGATAGGGATCGACTTTACGAACCAAAACCGAGAAAACCACAAGAAGACGAGGAACTTTAAGGACTGGTCAATGGTAATTTAATACTTGAACGTGGATATGGTTATGGTTGTAAACTGAAATAAACATTACATAACATAGATTGTAGGAAAACCGATGTTACAAACAGGATAACAGAAACCAAATGAAAATACACAAACTAAACGCAAAGGCTAATATAATCAACGCGAATTGCTTAGAATGCAGTAAATAAAACAAAGGAATCTAAACGATAATGAAGCGATGGAAAAAAGTAATGCTTGTAATAACCACGTGGCATACACATCGAAGCAAGCTAACTGTAACAAATATGGAAATTACTGTAAATATAATGCCTACTAAACATGCGTAAATGAAATAAATACTAAAGGGGTACTTACATAACTGTCCCGGTTTGAACCAAAGAACAGAAAACGAACTTTAACAAAAAACTTGGCACTTAAGAGAGAATGCACAGGAAAATCGAGCAAAACGGAAAATTCGTGGCCACAGACGAAAACCTAACCTACCCTCATTTTAAGTCTATAGAGAGGTACTGACGAGTTTACAAACCTCCTGGGGTTTATTTTCCGAAATACAGTCGATTTTCGGAATTATTTGAGATTTTTGATTTCGCCCGTCTGACGCCTGAAATTAGCCGCCTCACAAGGGAAAATAGACCGGCCGAAATAACTGCTTCGCGTAACCAAACATGTCAACCTATCGGCAATCTAACACTTAATTTCTATAAAATGGACATCTAGCATCCTATTTACGACAGATTTCCGATTCTGAAGTGTAAAATCAACGCTTGTTAACCGCTTTCTAAATGGCCAGTTGACAAGAGCTCACGAATGCAAAAGTTTATAGGCAAAACTGAAATCGAGCTCCTGGTTATGGGAAATCTCCGAATTGCCCCAAATTTTAGTTTTGAAGTCTCGAGATATAGTGTTTTAACGTACATTAAAATTTTGTTTGGGTTTTTTAGCGAGCGCTTCAGAATAAGTCGACTAATTTGAAGAAATTTTGTGCTAAGTGACCTCAAATTGACCTCAGAGTGTTTGTTTACATTGACTATTCGCATCGGTTACATTGAAATGAGTGCTCCATATTAACTAATATTCTCATTCCATATTTCATTTGAGAATGAATTTGACTTATCACTATATAATGGAGTCGAATAGGTGCAAGGATTGTCTTGAAGCGGCAGTATGAAGCCGAGTTGTTGTCCAAACTAGATCTGATGTAAAAGTTTCAGAAATTCCTTTGTCAAATTTGCCTACAATTATATGTGAATGTAAGAAACGCTGCAGCTCATCAACCAAATGCCTGGGTAAGTTGTTGAGACATCTGTGACACACTTAGATCTGTTTTAGTGTTGGAGTGTTGGAACTGGAGGTGATAAGAGCTCACTCTAGAGCTGGTAAGATCCGACTGATGCAGGGCGTTATTGTCGATTGCGTGACAGATTTTGAAACACCCTACGGGATAAATCTAGTCTCGGAAAATCCCCCACCCCCAAATCACTTTTCTAATGGTCCATCTTTAAAGATAAAATATCCAAAAAATAATAATCAAGGGGTATATTCAATAGCCGTGAAGCGTCTCGGTTGCATATCTGAACAAAACATGTGCCAGCATCTCCATCATGGTGTTTCGTTCACAAAATTCCTCAAAGAAAACACATTAATATAGCTATTCGTTTCTTTATTTTTCGGCAGGTTAAACGAATTATTTATGTTAGTCCGGGTCGAGAAACAGTCCCTCAGGTGCAATCGAGTGGCAGCTGTTTGGATTTAGCTCTAAAAATCGGCATGTGCCAAAACCAGGAACACCGGAACAAAACCATCGGAACGGAACCACCGACACCACCGAAACGAAACCACCGAAACAACCGGAACCACCGGAACGGAACCACCAAAACAACCGGAACCACCAGAACCTGCAAAACAACCGAAACAACCGAAACTGTCGGAAAAGAACGAACGGAACCAACGGAACTACCGAAACGAATTCAAATCAAACTCTTGTTAAAGAGAGTTTTTAAAACATTGTTGGCTTTGCATTGTTTTAAGCCGCGCATTTGGCGCGCGTAAAGAGAGGTAGCCTACGTGTAGTCGTACCCACCCCGGAGGAAAAACTGGAGGAGGGAACGTCTACGAAAACCTGACACGAATCATGTTATGTGACGTCACTCTTTTGCATGAAAATATATAATGGTTTCTCATAGGTTAATCGCATTGATCAATACTTTCGAGAACACTAATTGGCCAAAACGGATCTCGCTCGTTGGTGATGAAACTTGAAATATGGCGGTCGGAGTGTCGGAAGCCACACAAACTAAAGTGGAGTTTAACGCAGCTAGATATGAGGTTTGCGAGACTTTTGGATTACATGAATTCCAGGAAGAGCAACAAAAGGCTATAGCTTTGTTTTTTGATGGACAGACTGTCCATGTTTCATTGCCAACTGGCTATGGAAAAGCTATTAAATTTCAGGCGATGCCAGCTAGTGATCGCATTGCTTCTTTGGAAGAAACCGTGTACTATTTTCATCGAGTCACCTCTGACAGCGCTCATGGAAGATCAGGTCCAACATTTGAATGATCTCGGATTGAAAACGATCGCGCTAGCCAAAGATTCGGAAGATCATATCATCGAACGAGTCATGACTGGTGAATATTAGCACGTGTATAATAAATTTGTCTGCCAACAAATTTAAGCTGATAGTACGCTTATGTAAATTTGCGAGAGCGATGTTTACATCAAAGATTGTTTTCTTGCTTTTGACCAAAAATCGCTTGTAATCCTCCTCATTACGCGGCCTTTGACTTTTGTCTAAGCGTGTAAACATACGCACTTCCACAGAAAATATAATTTACTTACATAACTTGCATGAATTACTGTGACGTCACATAACACGATTGGATTCAAGTAGACGTTCCCTCCTCCCGTTTTTCCTCGGGGGGTGGGTACGGCTACACATAGGCTAAAAGAGAGGACGCTAAATCAGGGACCGCACAGAGGGAGGGGCTGGAGGAGCTTTAGGCCCCCCCCCACTTGTTTTGCAAAAATAAAAATACATTAAACAAAAAATATTTTAACAAAAATAACGGAGCCAAAAATAGCAAAAAATCGTTTATTCGAAAGTGACCAGAGTTACTGGCAAAGACAAAGACGCAGATAAATAGACAGAAAGAAGTATTAGTCCTTACAATTATGAAATACGAGCTTCAGATCATTTTATAATGTCGTTTTACTGAAAAGTAAAAGCTATCCCTCCATGACAGGACCGATGTTACCAAGGAGAACTCCCGCACCGAGAAGGATTGAAATTAGCACTGGAGAGCCAACATATCCTGTGACCGCACAAGACTATTACAGGCGAATATAGTTTGAAGCTTTTGACTTTATGATGAATGCTATTGACCAGCGTTTTGACCAGCCAAGCTTTGATACGTATGCGAAGATTGAGTCTCTCTTAATTAAGACCCTCAATTGGCAGGACAAATCCGAAGAGCTAAAGTTTATGGAAAAACTGTATAACGATGGTGTTAATATTTCAATGTTAACTGCCCAGATGGAAATGTTACAAGTGCGGCTGAAGGATGGTGATTATTCGTGTTTTGATGACATCATAGTAAAAACTAAAGAGCTACCCAACCCAGAACGGGAAATGATAAATAATGGTAATTGAACTGAGTGGAGTGCAATTTGGTCTGAAATCATACGCGTGATTCAAAATCGAACAAGCCGCAGCGTGAGTTCGATTTGAAAAGACAACTATGATTTCAGACCAAACTTGCATGACACGAAGTTCAATTACCACTTTATTACAGCCATTTCGAAATCACAGTTTTTTTTGTCAATATTAATATTTGCTTATCCATGAAATTTGATAGGTTAGTATTATTTCACTTTCATTTTGATCGGTTACAGAAAGGATGCGATTTAATTAGAGTAAAAATTGGTGCGATTTGGGAATAAATTGCACTGTTGAGATCCAATCAGATTGCAAGGATCGTCAGTGATTTCAAAATGAATGTAATAAAAGAAGTTATCACGTTATGTGAGCTTATTCTCGTAAATCCGGCAACCGGTGAGGCCGGTGAAAGATCCTTTTCGACTGCTCGGAGGCTAAAAACATGGCTCCGTTCAAGTATGAACCAGGAACGATTTAGTAACCTGACAGTTTTAAACATACACAAAGAAAGAACTGACAGGCTTTCCACCATTGACATTGCAAACGAATTTACCGACCGCAACACAAACAGAAAGCGTAAATTTGGCACTTTTCAAGTAATGATGTGCAGTAACTTTAATATCATTCACTTAATTATTTTCAGTTACCGTTTTGTTAAATTTCAGAGCCGTGGAAATATTTTGAATGAATAATTAAACAATTATTGAACTCGGCTTTTGTATGATATGAAGATATGCAGATCTCGGAGGGTGTTATCCTCCTCAAGCCTTCGGCTTTGGCGGATAACACCCTCCTCGATCTGCATAATTCTTCATATCATACTCAGCCTCGTCCCATAATTGCTAATTATACAGCGTTTAGTTCAAGGCAGCTCAAGCAAAATCGTTGGATTTCTGGCTTTTTTATGGTAATTATAGGTTGATATCAGCAGTATAACAGTCTATGATACAGTAATCACCCGCATATAAGAACAAATGGATTAAGAACACCAGGCTGTAATTTCGCCAATAAAGCCCCATTTTTATAAGAATAAGATCAGCCTGAAAATTTTAACATGTTCTTATAAAATGGAAAAAGTGTCATAATTACAAAACATGTAAGTTTATGTTTGCTGTCAGATAACTACATAACTCTATCAGTTGTGAAGCTGTCTTGTTGTGGTATTGAGTACTTTTTCTACAAAAATTATCTAGTTTATTTTCCTAAAATATGCTAATTATACCTCTAGCAACATGTTTTGGATAGTATTACTAAATAAAAATTTAAGACCATTTTAAGAACATTTTGAGGCTGATTTGTCACTAAGCACCCGATAAATAAGAACTCAATCAGCCTGACCTCCGAAATCGTGTGTTCTTATATGCGGGTGTTTACTGTATTTCAATATAGTGATGGTGAATTTTGAGACCCGATAGCAACATCCCTGAAGATGTGGAAAAAAATTCCACGCGTTTTCTTTAGCCCCACCACCACTCAAAAACTTGCTGCGCGGTCCCTGTAAATCCCTGCAGGTTTAACGAACGTTGCGTTTACAGCCAAGACCAAGTGTCTCCCAATGGCGAGGACATATCTTGAGTTGATCAATGTTTTGCGGGCGTGAAAAGTGATGCGCTCTTGCGAGAATAAGCTCAACTCATACTCATGCTTATCTATAGTACGGCTGCAGTTGAGCAATGGCATGCATGACTTTGACAGACATTATCCTTGCTACTGAAACCACATTGCCCGCCAACGATCTCTTGAAATGAACACGTTTCACCTTCCATAGAGTAAAAACATGATTTCCGCACTCTAGTGCAAAACCCTGACCGTGGGGATTGGTCGATTCACGTCTTTGGCAAAGACGCGCAAACACTATTTGTGCAACCTGGAATTCAGCTAAGTAGAGGTGCCGAGTCGATTGGGAAATCTGGATCCGAATTTCCGATCGAACACAAAATCCGAAAACGGATTTCGCGGCGGATTTTGTCAATAGGAATCTTTCCCCGACATGGATTTCAATCATCAAAATCCGTCGCGAAATCCGTTTTCGGATTTTGTGTTCGACTGCAGTGAAATCCGAAATATCCAGATTTTAAGATCTGAATCCAAATTTGCCAATCGACTGCACTCGAGGGGCTGTTCTCGACCCCAGGACTAACATAAATAATGAAGAAACGAATAGTTATTAGGGTTGTTTCTCTGCGAGAATTTTGGGGAAGCAACATCATAATAGGGATGCTGGTACACGTTGTGTTGATATGAAAATGAGACACTTTTTCAAAGGGCCATTGTTGCGTGAATTTACCCCTTGGGTATATATATATATATATATTTTTTTTTTTTGGCTACTTTATTTTTAGGGATAGACTATTGGAAAAGCGATGGGAGGCTGTGGTAAGGATTTTCGGAGACTCAAGAAGCATTTTTCATTTGAATGGAAAAACCGGGGAGAATTTTCTGTCTTAAGGAACGGAACAATTTGTCTCAATCAAAATAGAACTGGAATAGAGTGTTCTTTTTACACTGAGTACTCTTTAAGAAACTAGGTACTAACAAAAACAACACTAAGTCGCACGTCGGAAGTCAACCAAGGAGCATGGAACTAGTGGAACGCCGCAGATGTTACGGGATTTTAGGATCATTCCGACAAAAACAAGGAAGAGGAATACCTCAGATGGTATTCCTTATATGTTGTGAACAAATTCCGGTGGAAAAATCCGTTCCATTTGATTTACTACGGGTTTTCGAAAGTGCCAAGGATTTCGCCCGAGGGGTGTTTCAAAATCTGTCACGCAATCGACAATAGTTCGGGTCTAATCAGCTCCATAATGACCTCTTATCAGCTCCAGTTCCAACACTAAAACAGATCTAAATGTGTCACAGATGTCTCAACAACTTACCCAGGCATATGGTTGATGAACTGCAGCGTTTCTTACGATCAGATATAACACGAAGGAGTTTCTGAAAGTTTTGTATCAGATCTACAACAGTTTGGACAACAACTGAACCCGATTGCAGCCTCTATCGGCTTCATTCTGCCGCTTCAAGACAACACACGCTACTATTCGACGTTATTATACAATGGTAAGTCAAATTCATTCTCAAATGAAATATGGAATGAGAATATTAGTTAATATGGAGCGCTCATTTCAATGTAACCGATGTGACTAGTCAATGTAAACAAACACTTTGAGGTCAATTTGAGGTCACTTAGCGCAAAATTTCTTCAAATTGGTCGACTTATTCTGAAGCGCTCGCTAAAAAACCCAAACAAAATTTTAATGTACGTTAAAACACTGTATCTCGAGACTTCAAAACTAAAATTTGGGGCAATTCGGAGATTTCCCATAACCAGGAGCTCGATTTCAGTTTTGCCTATAAACTTTTGCATTCGTGAGCTCTTGTCAACTGGCCATTTAGAAAGCGGTTTTCAAGCGTTGATTTTACACTTCAGAATCGGAAATCTGTCGTAAATAGGATGCTAGATGTCCATTTTATAGAAATTAAGTGTTAGATTGCTGATAGGTTGACATGTTTGGTTACGCGAAGCAGTTATTTCGGCCGGTCTATTTTCCCTTGTGAGGCGGCTAATTTCAGGCGTCAGACGGGCGAAATCAAAAATCTCAAATAATTCCAAAACTCGACCGTATTTCGGAAAATAAACTCCAGGAGGTTTGTAAACTCGTCAGTACCTCTCTATAGACTTAAAATGAGGGTAGGTTAGGTTTTCGACTGTGGCCGCCTTTTGCTCGATTTTCCTGTGCACTTGCTCTTAACTTGATCGTTGGGTGAAAACTAAACCTTCACAGACTTACTACTCATAGTACAAGGAAAGTTCTACAAAGTCAATTTCAACAACAACAAATTTACGTGGATAGTTAGAGGTTGTCCTAAACAAAGAATTGGCAAAGACCAGGTACTGTTGAACCGATTCATGATAACTGTTGAGGATTCTAGGCACTGGTGACACATCATGATCTCCCAATACAAACTGCTGTAAATAGAAGTAAGTATTACGTAATGACTGTGGATACTCCAGATGATACACATAAAACAATGCCAGTAGTTGGACTATGGCATGTCCAAATGCATCTTTGCCTTCAGAGATGTCACAGTGCTTTTGGTCTCCAACCATAACTGTGTAGACCTCATTACAGTCTTTAGCTTCTCCTGAATTCACCAGGAGATAAGGATCATTTGGAGAGAGAGCAGCTGGGATCTCTATTAAATGACACAAAGTAGTATATTAATGAAGAATAATTATCTGCAAGGATGTTAATCATGTTTACATGCATGATATCCCAGTATGATTCATCAAGGGCACAGTCTTCAACAATACAGCACCTGGTAAAAGAGAAAGGGGAAACCAAAATTATTTATCCCTATCCTATGAACTCCAATTAGACTTAACTGAGCTCATTGTTGAATCAGACATTGACCTGTAAACAAAAAAGGCTACAGTTAATGATAAATTAGACACCCCTCTCCCCAAAACCAATTATGAATCCGCCCGCAAGGCTTATCAGAACATGTACACGTACCGTGAGCCAGAGCAAGTTACTTTGGAGGAATCTTCTTAAAACTTTGTTTGCATACCTGTGATTTCAACCTTCCTTAGTGAAAATTGCTACGAAATGAATGCCTTCAACTTGTCATACTGGGTGTCCCACGCCTTCAATAACACCTCAACACCACTGCATTTCAACTTGTTTTCAAATTTAAGAATCCTTAACAGTTCTTCCTCAAGCTGAAATTCATAAGACAAAATCACAGTCTAACTGCAGACTTCTCATACAAAGACATTCATGCATGATGCAAGGTTGAACTTCAAGTATATAATTTTGATGCTATGATCAGAATCTAGCATAGGGGTCACCTTCACTACTGTTTGTAGCCAGTGTATAAAAACATTACTATTTATGTGAATATTATAATAAAAATTAAAAATTACTTCACTACCGTTACCAAGAATGCGATATTTTGCAAGTGTATCTCTTACATTGTTCGTACATCAATCTTAGTTATGAAGCTTCTTCGGGTTTGAAGTTCTGCATCCATAAGTTGTTTGATCACTTCTTCATCTGGGGAACTTTTTCCCAGTTCATCTTGGAGTCTTGCTATGTCTTGATAATGAAGTATCATCATCAACAGCTCCCTCTATTGGTGAGTGTAAAATAAAATCAGCTTAGGCTTGAATATACAGGCTGAATCCAAAATTACATTAATTACAGCCCTGTTAAAATATTTTGTAGTAGTGGGCAGCACAGCTGGATTAGTAGGCAGCAACTGTGAGCGACCCTTTCCTGCTTGATAACTCCCAAGTGTGAAGTAAGGGGCAAGTAATTGACTGTACGCAGCAAATTTGCCGGTTGTTGGCACAGGGCTGTAATTATACTAACACTTTGTTTCCACTGAAAGAAGGATTCCAACAAATCCATGCACCAAACAATAATATACTTTAATGTGATGACCCATAGCAATTAAAAAAATATACCTGGAGCTTGTAGTGTATACAGATAAACAGAGAGAATTTTCAAGCTCAGTAATTAAATATGTACTCTTATAGGAGTAAGCAGACAGCAATGACTAGGTCTCAAGGCCTCCCGGTGAAGGTCACTAAAGAAAACCTTAGTTTATCAACACAGTAGGCAACAAAATTTATAAGATTTAAGCTAGGGCGAGAACAGTCCTGTAAAAATAAGCATAACTAATACCTTGATGACTATTTGATTTCAACCGTTTAATTTCCACCAAGCTACTTTTCAAGGGCTGTTCTAATCTTCTCTGCAAAGAGACCCTGTTATGCAATGAAAGTAACATCAACAATTACAGATTTAGTCAAACCTTAAATTATTTAAAGTTTCACTTTTTATAAGGGTCAACAACGTTCAATTCTAAAAATATGTCAATAAAGGCGCTGTTACACTGTGCCGTGTTTCATGCAACTTGTGTCGCAATGCCATTGCGACACAATTTGCACAAAACATTGCACTGTGTAACTCTGCAACGGCCAAAATCGTTCCAACACAAGTTGCACGAACTGTTGCAGAAAGTAGAATCGAATTCAACTTTCTGCAACGGTTCGTGCACATTGCACAGTGTAACAGTGCCTTAACACTAAAATTGTGCCAAAATAAAGAAATTAATTACAGAACTAATTTTACAAATTATAACGTTTGGCTGAGGTCATCTCTGGTCCAACAGACAGGTTTCAGTTTCAGTTGACAAGAATATACCTATAATCAGGCAATCATCTTATTTCTTAGGACGATAATAGTATAAAAGAAAGGTACTATATGTTTATATTAAGCTTTAAGGGCAAATAAGTAAAAATACTTCGAATACCCACCCACTCCTTGAAAGGTTTGCTGTTCCAAGTTATCTTTCCCAATATCATTAACGGGTTAATTTGCTGCAAGCAGGGATACCTGAGACAATATCTCCATGCCAACCACTCAGTAGTTTGCTTGGAAGGGCGAGGATTCTCTGACTCAATGTGATCGGTAACCTGGCTTATAACTTTGTTAGTGAGGTCATGGGGAAGTGACCCAGGTTGCTTGAAATCAGTTTTTATAGCTTTGTCAACTATTTTGCCAAAGGTAGTCAGAAGATCAAAGTCTGCTGGAATATCTAGGGGCTTGTATTTTTTCAAAGCTTAAGCTATCATTTCCTTGTGTTTGGTTTGGTTTGGGACTGCAGAAAGTTATCATCTGACGAATCCCCAACTGATGTTGTGGAACCACTTGCTGATGAAGCTGATGACCCATCTTTTTTTCCCTTGCCATGACTACTGTAGTCCCTATCTGTCACACAGCTTCGGGAAGCTCTTCTTGGTGCCTCTGAAAAGCAAAAATAAGTACAAAACTTTTTGTTAGGCACAAACAAGTTCATAATCACCATTGTTTTCCCTTTTGAAGAGCATAGCAACACCAATTCTACTTTCCAAATGATAAGCTTATTTACAACTTATTTTAAACAGACTTAAATTTTTGTCAAAGGTTTGATGAATATAAGCTTATATAACCTCCAGAGAGTAAGAATTTACATTTGTCTGCACTATAACTAATCCAAACAGGTTAGCTCCTACAAAACTGGTATTTCTAAATTATAATAGCCACTACAAGATCAATGGAACAAAGAAACCACATTATGAAAATACTCTAACACTAAATCGACTGATGACGACTTATTTCAGGACTGTGGCAGTAACTTTCTCAGAGATCAGTTTCTCAAGAATCACTTTCATGTCGTGGTATGTACATCGGAAACAATATTGGAAAACCCCAATAAATAAGCACTTAAAGTGCACAACAGTCACATGTAATAACCCTTCAAAATGAGCAAATTATAGTGTTTGAAGGTCCCTCAAGGTTTTAAAAATTATTATTTTACTTGTGAATTATTGTACATGTACCTCCTAGCCAAGTCATCAGTAAAAGAGTGCTAAAACTGCTGAATGTGTGTATGTGCTAGGTCCAGCCTGGGTAGTTGTACACCAAAGTAGTATTCTTTAGTATTAGTCCTAATGGCTAACAGTATTAATGTGTTAATTTTGTTCATTTACTTCAGGAGCCTAAGAAAAAGAACACTTGGGACAACACTTTCCAGTAAAACAAGACGTAGATGTAGAGGAAGACATGTAGTTGTGGTTGGCACTATGAAAAACAGTTACATTAAATAGAATAGCGACAAATTGAGCACAATAAATCCTCCAAATGTTCAGCAGAGGGTAGGCGTGAAAGAAATAGATTTCGTAATTTAGACTTAAGAGAGGAAAGTTCCTTGATGTGTTGCTGATACTCGATTAGTAGTTTTGTCTTTAACTCCTCATCAGATGCCAGTGTTCAGCACGTACATTATGCCCACATGCACTAAAAGTGCCAATAGACCTTTTTCATAATGGCGGACGATTTTAATTATTCTTTTGTATATGTGTTAAAGTGCAACTAACCCCAAAAATTTTTTTTTCGCTAAAAAAAATTTCCTTGTTTCCTTGATTATTTTTGCGAAAAAATTATCACGATTGATAGAATCCCGCCAATTCTACGGGCGTTTAAAGTTGGAATTTCGTGTCCTACGACCGCGCAAATGGAGACCTGGGTCGGGAAAGTGATGACGTCACGCTGGGAACTGCTAGAGACTTTCCCCTTGGCTTTGACTGGTGTGAAATCTTCTTCGGAGAATTTCTTTTTCTACACTTCGTACTGGGCGTTTAAATTTCCCCACAAAGAAATATGTCCTCTAGTGAAGCAAGTTCTGAGTGTAGCTATGACTCGGAAGATTCTGAGATTTTTTTTATTCGGGATTACGACGTGGAGGTCGAAGACGGGTTCGAGTCGAATGACACAGGCAGCAATGAAAGTCTCGAAGAAATGGCAAATGCAGACGAACCTCTAGCCGACGAAGAATGGCTGAAAAGGTACAACGAAGAAGTGAAACAAAATGAAGAATTAGAGCGAATGCTCCAGAAAAGATTAGACGGCACGGAACATGTGGATTCGTGGTAAGTTGGTTCCATGATGTGTAAATGTAAACAGACGCGGTAGATGCCCCGATGCTATGTATTCTCGCATTCGCTTTGAAAATCCGGTACATGGAGAAGAGTTGACTTTAACACCTTTTCTTTCTTTGTTGTAGGTGTTCGTGTGGAAACTGCAACCGCGTTTTTCTTCAAAACCTAAGTGAGTGCTACTGTTGTAATGAATTAGACGGGTGCAAAGAAGCCATGAGTAGCGAGCTGGGTTTACCTAAAACACGGAATCCGGAATCCGGAATGCGGAATGCGGAATGCGGAATCCGGAATCCGGAATCCGGAATTTAGGAATCTTGAATTCGGTAAGAATTCAGCAATAAGAGTTTAAAAAATATGTGTTTGTTACAAAAAATGTCAACAAAGATTAGAATCACTTGGGAAACAATGAACTCGACAAATTACATAATTCTTATATAGCCCTTGAAAACAATATAACGTCACTGAAATTATTTTAAAAGCCTAGATTTGCTGCAGTTACGCCTGTGGCATTATACTAGGGCAGCGTTTTAGAAATTTTTTGTTTTTCTCTTAATAAACCGCTTGATCCCTGCCAGTAAGCCACACAGAACGGCAATTATCTGTGCTTTTCTAGCATATTGAAATCATTTTTTTTTCAAAGCGCCTTCTCTTTCTCTTTTTCAATGAAAATTTATGAAGGGTATGTAACATAATGTCGATCAAGCTATTTAATTGGCCAATAACGTTACACTGACGTCAACCGCGCTGTAAGAAAAGATTAGTGCTATTTTTGCCATGCCTCTTTCGTCAAGATGTCGAGTAACAGCGACGACGAGCGAGAGGTAAGTTAAGAAATCAGTCATGAAATACCCTATTCGGGAATACAGATGTTGGATTGTAGCAAAAATAGTAATAGTAATAAAAAGAACAAAACTCGTTTTCAAGTGTGATAATATTCTTTACGTCTTACATCAACGCAGAGGTATCAATATAAGATGCCACGTTTTATGTTGTTAAAGTAAGAGGGTGAATAGGTTTACTCAGAACCAAATACATATTTACTGTCTCTATGAAGTAAAGAAATCGCGAATAAATGGTAGTCCCATTATTCTATTTAATATCTGGTACAGTAGTATCGAACAGTGACAAATCGGGTTAAAAAAGTTATACCGTGAGAACAGTGCAATCTTATTGGCTCATTTTTCTTGGTTTCAAAATGTAATTACGCGGGCTGTAATGCACGGGCTTATTTCCTAACTTTTTAACTCGAGCTCGATAATGTTGCAAACGGTTCGTTACAAAGCCGGAAAAAATCTGCAAGAGGGATTTTCTTGAGCAGTTCAGGTCAGGTAAATTGAAAAACGAGTTTCAAACAATTTACCCACAAGAAATGCGAGAAACGCTTCGATGGTTGCACGTGCTACAAATATTTGTCCACGCCCCATTGACGTGACAAAACCTAGTACCCGGTACCCTAGTACGTCACAAAACCTCGTACCCAGCCGTTTTTTTATCTAATGGGTGGATTGCATGATTTGAGAATAATGCATGCGTGATATGTCGTGTTGCTTCATTTCGGGAAGTGATGGGAGCCTTTGAATTACACTTCCGGCAAAATACAGTCTTTTAAAATAGAGCTCTTTTCTGTTTGGAAACGAGTGGCGGATTTTAAAGGCAGTTACTGGTCCACTGTTTGGGGTGTAACAGGAAGTTGTAGTTTCTGACAACAGCTTATTATCTTTAGGTGACAACTCTTTTCGAAAAATGCGACGTCAGTCCAGAAAAAAAGAAGCTCAAGCTAAACGAGGAGGCGTCAGCCCAAGGATATGAGTAATGCGCAATTGTTTAATTTAAATTCATTTCCGGTAATTTGTTTTTAAAGCGTCAGATTTTATAAAACGTGGATCAGTCAGAATCAAAGAATGGAATATGGTACTCTCGACATGCCAAGGTCTTTAGACGGCTAGCAGTCCCTTTCTGTATAATGGGAGGCGCTGCGGGGAGACTGGGAGAGCCTCTTCTCGCTCCAGTCCCACCACACTGTAGCTCACCACGCTGTTGATGGTTTGTGCTTCGACGATCCAAAAAGAGACTGTCAGTGAGTAGTCCACCCGGGGAGGGTACTCCCAGAAAAATTGGGTGGGGGTGTGCGGCCCGCTTCCTGAAACCCTTACCCTGTTCAGACCAAAATCTGCGATTTTACCTACCCTATTTCAGACCTGTCCAAAAATTTGATACCGTATTTCAGACCAATTTCACGTACACAGCTGGCGTAAACATAATTAAAAGACAAAAAAGAAGGGCTTTTGTTGATGGTCTTATCGGCTAAATATGAAGAAGTACCTCTTCAAAAAATGTACCGAATTCAAGACAAGAGTGCACAATTATGTATTTATTCATTCCTTGACTTACTCATTTACCCTTTCACCCGTTCGTTCGTTCGTTCGTTCGTTCGTTCACGCATGCATTCATACGCTCGATTCAGGGTCGGATGTCTGCATACATTCATTTATTTAATTATCGTTACTTTTGTGTTCAGTGGGTGGCAAAATGGAAAATGTTTTTAAATACAATTAGAACTACGATTTCCTGTAATTTAGTAAGCAATATAGCAGGATGTAGATAACAAAATATTATATATCCTCTACTTCCAGATACCTTGGAAGCCGTAAATATATCGGAGTTCATTTAGAGGTAATTATTCAAAATATTTTAAAACCCATCTCCACCCCATCACTAGCGTTAGAAAGCGCTTTGGTCAAGGTATTAGGTTCTCCCATATCGTTGATATATATCATCTCTTAGTTTAATTGCGAACGAAGAGCCAGTCTATAAAGCTTGCATTACATATCACACACACTAGTAAAATGAGATCAACACATGCACTAATGCTTTCTTTACTCTAATTGGGCGACTTTTTAAGAAATAAGATAAAGAAAACGTTTAGCAATCCAAAAGCAAATTTAACTAAAACGATTAACGTATGTTATCTTATACTTCATTAAATGAGAACTGCAATTTTGAGAAGTTCCAACTTTCTGTGTTCCCCTCATTTCATACTAATATATATATATATATAGATCTATTAGATGTCACTTTTTAATTCTTTGGAAATGGTTTACACGTATTCAGTGGCATGTTTGGACTTAAGGAAAATCTGAAATTTACTATGTGCACTGGGGAAGCTCGCCAAAGGCAGATATTCACGGTCGAGGGCCGTGCTCAGGCCCTTGAAAGAACAATAGCGTTTGAAAGGTAACAAAACGTGGACTGCATAGAGCGGTTAAATGAATAATAAATAATTTTGATGCATGGTAGCCTCCTTCGCAGACGTCTTTGGGTTGGTCACGTGTTCCTTACCCACAAACATCTGCTGAACTGAACTACCACTTCCGTTCGCGGCAGTTAGCCGATCATAGTTCCTTTTCCAATTTATGGAAAGTAGGACTTCGACCGCTGGATTATTTTCACAGACGATGTACATGAATCGGGTGTCGATTTCCATTCTTACGCAGCTCGTTTTTGGTTTCTTCAAAACAAAGGCTAACCGCCGACGAACGGAAGTGGCAGTTCAGTTCAGCAGACATTCGTAGGCAAGGAACGCGTGACGAGCCCAAAGACGTCTGCGGAAGAGGCTAAAAGCCTGGTACCTGTAATGAACTGAGTTAGTCACTAGGTATGCTAACCAGTTTAACCCATATGGCAAAAAGTCCACTTCCCAACACATTTCATTTTAGGCTTCTCCATCTCATTGCGACGAGGTCTGCATCTTGACATCTGTCCAAAAATTTGATACCGTATTTCAGACCAATTTCACGTACACAGCTGGCGTAAACATAATTAAAAGACAAAAAAGAAGGGCTTTTGTTGATGGTCTTATCGGCTAAATATGAAGAAGTACCTCTTCAAAAAATGTACCGAATTCAAGACAAGAGTGCACAATTATGTATTTATTCATTCCTTGACTTACTCATTTACCCTTTCACCCGTTCGTTCGTTCGTTCGTTCGTTCACGCATGCATTCATACGCTCGATTCAGGGTCGGATGTCTGCATACATTCATTTATTTAATTATCGTTACTTTTGTGTTCAGTGGGTGGCAAAATGGAAAATGTTTTTAAATACAATTAGAACTACGATTTCCTGTAATTTAGTAAGCAATATAGCAGGATGTAGATAACAAAATATTATATATCCTCTACTTCCAGATACCTTGGAAGCCGTAAATATATCGGAGTTCATTTAGAGGTAATTATTCAAAATATTTTAAAACCCATCTCCACCCCATCACTAGCGTTAGAAAGCGCTTTGGTCAAGGTATTAGGTTCTCCCATATCGTTGATATATATCATCTCTTAGTTTAATTGCGAACGAAGAGCCAGTCTATAAAGCTTGCATTACATATCACACACACTAGTAAAATGAGATCAACACATGCACTAATGCTTTCTTTACTCTAATTGGGCGACTTTTTAAGAAATAAGATAAAGAAAACGTTTAGCAATCCAAAAGCAAATTTAACTAAAACGATTAACGTATGTTATCTTATACTTCATTAAATGAGAACTGCAATTTTGAGAAGTTCCAACTTTCTGTGTTCCCCTCATTTCATACTAATATATATATATATATAGATCTATTAGATGTCACTTTTTAATTCTTTGGAAATGGTTTACACGTATTCAGTGGCATGTTTGGACTTAAGGAAAATCTGAAATTTACTATGTGCACTGGGGAAGCTCGCCAAAGGCAGATATTCACGGTCGAGGGCCGTGCTCAGGCCCTTGAAAGAACAATAGCGTTTGAAAGGTAACAAAACGTGGACTGCATAGAGCGGTTAAATGAATAATAAATAATTTTGATGCATGGTAGCCTCCTTCGCAGACGTCTTTGGGTTGGTCACGTGTTCCTTACCCACAAACATCTGCTGAACTGAACTACCACTTCCGTTCGCGGCAGTTAGCCGATCATAGTTCCTTTTCCAATTTATGGAAAGTAGGACTTCGACCGCTGGATTATTTTCACAGACGATGTACATGAATCGGGTGTCGATTTCCATTCTTACGCAGCTCGTTTTTGGTTTCTTCAAAACAAAGGCTAACCGCCGACGAACGGAAGTGGCAGTTCAGTTCAGCAGACATTCGTAGGCAAGGAACGCGTGACGAGCCCAAAGACGTCTGCGGAAGAGGCTAAAAGCCTGGTACCTGTAATGAACTGAGTTAGTCACTAGGTATGCTAACCAGTTTAACCCATATGGCAAAAAGTCCACTTCCCAACACATTTCATTTTAGGCTTCTCCATCTCATTGCGACGAGGTCTGCATCTTGACATCAGATAGTGATCCTAGCGATGAATGTAACCCTCAAGATGAAGTTGCGTCACCGCTGTTGTCCTCTAACAATGAAGAGAGTGAAGATGATTCTTCGGATGACCATGATGTTGATCAGCCAAAATATTTCAATGGCAATACTGACCTCCCCATTGTACAAACGGAAGGCCTGGAACTCGAAGATATTGTTTCCCTAATATATAGCCCACCGGCTGACCAGATATCTCGACAACAACCAAGAAAATGCGAGATAAATGCATCTTTTATAATTGACACACAAGAACTTGCAGGACCAAATGATTGGAAAGCAGACGACCTGGGAAAGTATGATAACACTGGAAAGCCTAACGTAGGATACTTCTTGATCGATAGTGAAACCACTGCCACTTATTTGGCCAAGACGAAGCCCACACTTCCATTGGCAGTACCGGGAAAAATCGTCCGGGTTTCGAAGACTTACTGGGTACATCAGAAACATAAAGACTTTAAGAGACGGGCTATGGAATTGAGGGATGAAAACAACAAAAGACTTCCATTCGTGCTACTCGAATACCGATTTGATGGTAAAGAACACAAAATTACATCCGAACCGCACAAAAGTGCCACGAAAGGGAGAAAGGAGTTTCTCCGAACAAAACCGAGCGTTCTCCTAAAGCTGAAAAGTGACGTCAAGTCAAGGTCGTCCATGGCAACTGTTTACGACCAAGCTTTCGAGGAGGCTGGCGGCATTGTCAACTTTCAGAGTCGTGCTGACTTACCGAGAAACCTCAAGCAAGTCTCAAATCTAAAGTACAAAACATCCAAGGTCAAGAAAGAAAAAGATGAACTATACGCTGTGCTAGAGAAAACCCAGAAGGATGAAGTACCATTTGTGAGGCAGGTACAGCTTGATCCCAAGCCCGCATGTGTTTTAGCTTCCAATCGTCAGCTAAATGACCTTGTTCGATTCTGCTCTTCAGAGGGTATGATGCCCTCTATAATTGGAATCGATACAACATTCAACATTGGATCGTATTATGTCACTCCGACAACGTATAGGCACGCGATGTTGAAGAATAGAAGAAGTGACAGCCAGCCGACACTCCTCGGGCCCACAATGTTCCATTCCCGCCGCAGCGAGGATTCTTTTCGATATTTTGCTTCATCGCTGGTTGCATTAAAGCCCGAAATTGCCAATATCTTGTACGTGGGCAGTGACCGAGAGGTTGCTGTTCGCAATGGTTTCAACCCTTTCTTTCCTCTGGTTACTTGGATTTCCTGTTTTAAACACGTTGAAGATGACATCAAAAGAAAACTGGTGAGCTTAAGGGTGAAAGACCCCTATCAAAGAGAATTTATACGAGACATCTTGGGAGATGACAGATCGAAAGAAAGGGGTCTTGTGGACGCACCAGGCAGCCTGGAATTCGATGGAGAGCTTGATTCTCTGCAGTCAGTTTGGGAGGAACGCGAGAAAGCTGCACGAAGTTTGAAAGACGAAGAAGAGCCCGAGTTTTTTCCTATTTCACGCGCTTTGTATCTCAAGATATGAAGCGCACTATGCTGAAACCCGTGAGAGAGTCCGCTGGCTTAGGAGAAGAATTATAATATAACAACGCCCCAGAGTCGATGAATGCCCGACTTAAGCAGAAAAAGAAGTCTATCAAAGCAGCCAAGATGACATGGCCAGAGGGTATAAATCTGGTGGAAGGGCTGGTCAAGGAGCAAGAAAGAAATATCGAACGAGCGATCATTGATGAAGGACCTTACGAGCTGAGCAAGGAGTTTGAATATATGAAAATGGATCCAGAAAGGTGGTTGTCTTTGAGCGAGCAGGAAAAATTAAAGAGGCTGTCGAAAGTACATGGACTGAAGCTGACTCGAATGCCGTCAAGTGCAGCGACTCCATCTCAAGAAGTTGAGATTACATCGGTAGAAGGGTCAGCCGTCAACCTCACTGAGTTAGCCACACAACGCCTACCCACAGCAGTAGGAAGAAAACCAGGTACAGCTCCTCCCAGAAAGAGAAACCGGTCTCAGGATGCCCCCAGAAGAAGGGAAACAGATGATTACACTCCAAGGGCTTCAGTTTCAGGTGAAGACCGTATTTCAGGAGAACAATATTGTCTGGACAACAAATATATTACAGTAGTAACTGAATTTCTGAAACACGTGTTTCCATTTAATTACACTTATTTACGATACAAAATGTTGGCAAGGCACTGGGTAACAGCGAACTTAACACTTGGTTACCTCAATGTATGTTACTTGAATATAAATCTTAACAATTTTCAGATACTCATTACGATGAGAGACGTAACCATAAAAAGCCAGTTGTAGTTGTTGTGGTACAGAACTCAAACGGTCGAGTTTGCATGCCCCATGTATGACCCCGGGTAAATTTTCTTCTTTTTACATAAAGAATTTTTTATTGTTTTCTTTTTCATTTTCAAATATCCTTCAAGGAGACCAAGTTCAACCTGAGAAGTATACTCTCACTTGGCTTAAAGGAAGCAGGATTCATATCTGTTATGGATGCAACCGAAGCATTCGACTTAAACCGGGGGCAAAGGAAGCCGAATATGTCCCACCAGAGCCGTTTGATGTTGTCTTGTCAAGAAAAGAGCTCAGAATGTATCACAAGCCAGGAGGAGAACTGACATACTCTTTGAGACCACAAAATTGTTATTATGAGGTTAAGAAAACCTGTGTACAAAAGAAAAATAGTCAGTTTTCGTCAAACCTCATTGAAATCAGCCACACAGATTGGGAGAGGCTCACAGAGTTGCACAAAGCTCTCCTGAAGAAAGAATTCGGAATTACAAAATGAATTTGACCCAAACGTATAAAGCGTTTTCCATAGTGTAAATTTTCGCAGCTGTGTGAGCACCACTTTAGCGTTTTGTTAACGGTGAAATGATGTTTCTTCACACGAACATGGCGCAATGGTGTTGCATGCAGGGGACAATGAAGAGGGTTTGCAAGGCGGTCATGTTGTAGGTACAGTGCGGAAAAATAACACAAGTTTAAAAACAAAAAAAAAATAATAAAACAACAGAATCTCTCAGAGAAAAAGAATTTGTACTTCCAATATAGTTGCAATGCGAATCATGTTATTAAGATGCTTTTTGTGTCCACCGTGAACTAACCATAAAGCGCTCATACTAACCAAGAGCAAAACGTGTACGAGAAGCCAAATCATTTTAGATTCCGGTGTCTCAATTTAAGTTTGCCTTTAAAGTGAGGTAGCCGCTCGCTGTTTAGACACGTGTATAAATAGACACATTTTTTTACAATCAGGCCGCCCTGGTGCATTGAGTTTCGCCTAATTATTTTGTTTTAAAATTTTGGCATAAGGTCCATCACTTGGTTTGAACAGTGGTAGGAAATTACCTAATACAACATTAACGAGAAAGCAAATAAAAGAACAAAACAAAACAAAACAACAACAAAAAAAAGAAACAACATCACATTTTAAGGGTATTTTTTGAGCTGGTAACTTTCCCGAAGAGCATGTAAAGGAAGAAGTACATGTAACAAACGCAACATTTAACATTCTTTCCGTGACGTAAGAAATTATAACGGATATATTTTTGTCAAAAATCATTCAGTACAAGGCTAGTTTTCGTTGAGATTTTCTAAAGAGATGCATCATAGTATACTTAGCTAGTTTAGATTACTTTGGAGTATGTTTAAATTACCATACCGAAGTCAATTCGATACGCGATCTCCTTATTCTTGGATGTCGATGACCATGGTACACAGTTCCTTACACTCGTCATAAACAATAGTTGGTTTCATTGACCAGAGCCCATACAATCCTTATATTACCTCACCTGAATCGCACCCTTTGATTCGGTTTCCTCACTGAAAAATAATATACCGCACAATACTTTTTTAAAGTCTTTCTCCCATTTTACTCTACGGACAAAGGTCGTCTTGCGAGCTGACTTCTGTATAAAGAGTTGAAATTACATGACCACTTAGTGCATGAACTGATAGTAATTCTCGTGAGGGGTCCGTGGACATAATACGAATAAGTAAAGTGTTTAAGTTAAAACAACGAAGCAATTTAATGTAAACTGATTATCTTATTAAAATTGTTCAAGAAATTTCTGACTTTTGCCCAAGATTTTGCTCTATTATGTACTCAAATATGCAGAAGAAAATGTCCCATTTCCGTGTGATGAAATATTCATGTGCAAGTCACATACAAAGTTTTCGGTTCACAAGAAACTTCAACCAGTTGAGATGCAGATGGATATACACGTATCGAACG
>JAEMWC010000629.1:135000-147500 GCA_016490735.1 Pachyseris speciosa | reverse complement strand
TGAAGAAAGTGTTTAGAGATACACATCCAAGGCCCATGTGTGAGAAAATCTGGAAGACCTTGCTTGCAGAGCCTCCGGCAAGAAGAATCGCCATACATAGCAGGAAGTTTGCAGCTGGTATTCCTGTGCCGGGCATCACTGGCTGACTGTGCCAAGTATGCACCTGCTCTCGGCATTGAGGATTGGAGCAAGTAGTTGTTACCACTGCTTCGGTACCAACTTGCCTGGCCACCACTGCAGGATTGTCTGTTTTGCAGATGTGGCAGAACTTGAATAGCAGCAACAACTGAGAAAAGAACACGATGTGCTTAGGCTCTGTTCGTAGGTTTGTACCAGTAACTGTAAGTCTGTGGAATAAAAAGAGAAAGAAATACCCAGGTAATCAATATAACTAAAGGAAGACCAATAATACAACAAAATAAATCAGTGTCTTATAAGGAAAAAATATACCGAGGATGGTTGTCGTTATTATCTTCGTCATCAGATTCAGTAGTGCAATCTGTCTCCGTCTCGGTCTCTGTGTCATATTTCTCTTCATTTTCCACCTCTGCATCATTATCACTGGATTCCATCAGCGTACTTGATTCTGGAACATCATGATCATCAAGAACATCATAAGAAGCAGTCTTCTTGCTAGCTGGCATCTGTTTTTGAAGCTTTGACACTGAAGTAGAGAACCCAGAAATGTTGTGGTTAATATTTGTATGCACTAGAGTTGTATATGTTGTGGTAAATTCATTTTTGGTCCACACCCATATGACTCGGACGATTCAATCTGGGTGGGAGGTGGGAATCTTTACCTACGTTCACTATGTAATGACCACATAAAAAATAACGACAATCACGATCCAAAAGAAACCCAGATACACACAGTTCTACTTTAAATGACAGCAGGCGCTGGTAAGTTTCAAAACAGCCGCATTTCTAATTTCAGCTAATTGAAAAAAGAATTTAAAAAAATACAGTCAACAATAATGATGACCATCATATCGAAAGGTGGGATAATTTCTACTTAGACTTCGTTGACTCCTTTTGCAAATTTTGAGAGAATCTCTTTTGGCTAGCAACTTCTTTTGAAGCGACTTTACTTTGTTCCGAAGCTGCCTGTTTTCGCTTTGAAGTTTACCGCAGCTAGCATTGCAACCAGTACTAGAGGAAAGAGGATTTACTGGGAGGGTGATCTCCAAGGGTTCGCCTTCAGCCACACTTTCCATTGATTCTTCTAGTTCCATAGATTCGACTATTTCTGCTGGTTGCGCTGAATCCTCCTGCGAAGAACCGGGATTACCGTCGGCACCGCTATCATCTTGATGCACTTCCGGATCCTCGGCCACGTCAGCGCTTGTTGAAGCCAAAGGCTCTGCGCCACTCTTCAACGCCTCTTTAATAGTCTTACAGTAGAGAACAAAACATATTCACAGTTCTACCTTCGACAAAATTATTGCTGATTTTGAGCAAACTGAACTGAAGCTAAGGCGCATCGCACAATGTGGTCAAAGTTTCTCACTCCAAAGAAATATTCTCACCTTTCTCTTCGAGCGTTCGCTTTGAGGAGTTTCCTCCGTGCCCGCATGGATAGTGGGATAAACACTAACCCCGAATTCGTCAGCTTTTAATTTCGGGAACTGCAAACTTTGTCCTGGAAGAAAATTGAACCTACGTTCGAAATCTGTTGGCTGGAAGTGGTGAGAACATATCACAGAAATTTTCGACGGTTCCCACTTCCCACGTTTCATCTTGACGAAGTCAACCCATCGTTTCCTTCGTTTCTTGGCCTCTGGTCGCGTATCTCCGTAGAAAGGTATACTGTAAAGAGCAATACAGTTTTCTAAAGAGGCTGTATTACTACAGCCTCCTACAACACAACGCCCGGGCATTTTAGACAGATTTCCACTCACAGTTCACGTTGAGCTTCTCATATGCTCTTGTGAAGGAAAACATCCGGTTCCCGCTGTGACGTCACGAGTTTCACTCGACCCATGCTCCTTTCATGCTCGGTAATGGGACACGGAAAGGCCGTTTTCTCGTACTTTAAAAATTCATAGAAAATTAACAAAAATAGCTACGGCGATAATTTTTTCGCAGAAATGATCAGGGAAACAGGGAAACTTATGTTAGTGAAAAAAAATTTTTGGGGTTAGTTGCACTTTAATTAGCCCTACTAACCTCACTTACATGAAAAAATTCTATTGTATTTTGCACATGCTGACGAGGCTAGTAGGGCTCATTATCATAAGAATAAAAGAATAATTTGTCGGGCGCCATTATGAAAAGGGTCTATGACACTCGGTCCTCGCCAAAAAAAAAATTTTTATAATAATAATAATAATAATAATAATAATAATAGGTAAGTAATCGTTTAGTTCTCCAAAGCTTTTCTGAAGACAGCTCTCATGAAAATCTTGAGGATTATCTTTCGAGAGCTCTTTTGATGTTTATTTGTTTTCTTTGTTGTAGATTGTACTTTATTAAACACTTCAGGCATCTCATCATCATTTTCATTATCATCATTGTTGATATAAGCTTCTACAAGATGGTTATCGGTATCTAATTCAATGGACTGTTTTACATATGATTTTGCATGTGAATCATACCATGCAGCCCAGTCAGCCAATGTCAAGTGATCAAATTTAAGTGGGCGCTTGGAATACCTTTGTGGCAAGCCACCTGTGTAAATCTCTTCACAGTCATCTTCCATACCTTTAATATCATTTAATGGTTTTAGAAGCTTTACTCTGTCCTCTGGAGGTGATGTATTTATGAAAATTACATCTCTGGATGCCTTTTTCATTGGAACAATATAGACAGGTTCTTGTGCACTTATTTCAACATTGCTAACAAATTTACTACCTACATATCTACTTGTTGCTTAATATTAGCATTTCCTTTCCTTGCTTCAGAAGAAGCCTCTCTGAAAAGTTCACTCATGCCTTTCTAGGCCTTAGCTATATAATTGACTATATACACAGCACATGCGTATACATCTAATACAAACTGGATGTCTATGTTTGCGCAAGGTGAAACCGCATTCACATCAAAACTGTTACTAACCGAGATTCTCAAGCTTTCTTTCTCACCTTTTCTTCCAGAGTCCTGCAGTTAGAACAGAATCCAGCGGACTACATTAGACAATTTCGTTGGCTTGATCCGCACCTATAGGAACAGAATTCGGCGCCTTCTGCTCTGATAAACGGTTTGATGCGTCAATAATCCCCTTGCTGTGGCTCACTAATGATCCAACAGCAGAAGGTGGAGTGCTTGCATTTAGTGAGTTCTCAAGGCTATGCGGGAATCAAAATGTAGAATTACCAGGAAGGTCAAGGATGGACATATCTCTTTGAACTTTGAACTTTGAACTTTGAACTAAACAATGTCAGAGGGGTTAAAGAACAAGGCGAGAAAGACTGAGGTTGAGTTGGCCTGAATTTCGGCTTTGAATGGCAATAGTCAACCAGCAGCGTAAACATTTGAAGATGGAGACAGTGCAAGAAGCGGTGAAATATCATTTAGATTACTTCGATTTTCTTTGTCTTTTTTCCTTTTCTGTTTCTTTCTGTGATGAAGACTTCGGTTTTATTTGCTTTCTACAATGGTGGACTAAAATCCTTGGAACGGTTATGGAAAACCTTCCTTCCACATCCTTAACTTATCAAATAATCAGATGTTGCATATATGCACTTCTCTGACCACGTGGATACCACGAATGGCCCTCCCTCCCCCCTCCAAACAATGTTGGGATGAAGAAAGACTTTTAGGTCAGGGTAAAGTGTACAGGGCTGCACAAACTACGACATTGCTTGGGGCGAGGGGGAAAGTGGGCGAAATTAAGGCAGATCGTGTTAATTGTCCTAAGAGTTTTGTCCCCCATTGTAGGTTTCTCAGTTCCACTCACTGATAATGTACATTGACACCATTACAGCAAAGGCTAATTGCATGGAAGGACTTCTCAAACGGAACTTCACAAAAGACCTGCCTCCTCATCACATTAGTCAGATCACACCTCAGATACTGCAGCCAAGTCTGGGAACCCCAATCCAATTTTATCTCGTCTGGGACAGCGTGATGTGGAGCATGAGGTGGCTGGATGTTGGGGATGCGTCAGATGGATGAACGTGATGTCTTTGTGGAGGTGTGGTTCTTGTAATTCTTTCTCAGACATCTTGAATGTGAGGATTTTCTAATAATCTAGTAACTAGTTCTTCCATGGAGGATTGCCGACCTGACTTCGTGGGAGAACAAGCATAAGAAGACGAAAGCACAGATCTTGATCTGCCATCATTAATCACCCCAAAGTGGCAAAGTCGGTGGGAGTTCTAGTGCTTACTTAACTTACGTCATACCTGGAGAATGTTTGCTGACCACAGTTCCACTGGATGTACAAAAAATGCTCATGCTGTAAAAAACATGTTATGCTTTGTAACTTGAAAATTTTGTTGGTTCAGAACGAATATTTATTTTCTTTTCATAGTTGTAATTCATAATTGTAATCCCCATAGTTATGCTCTGGTACGAATATTTTCGTTTTTCTTTACATTTATATAGTTATCTTTTTATCACGAATGGTGTTCCATGCTCTGGTACGAATATTTTCGTTTTTCTTTGTGTCCCTGCATGTTACTCCTTGAGTGACAGCGGACTGGCACAGTTCAGTCACTTCCTGGCTTCTTTCTCAAATAAAAATCATTGAAACCATGTTCAGCTAAACTGCTACAACCACCAAGTACCAGGCAACTTTTGGTGAAATACTGAAACTGGAGATTTCTTTTCAACTGCGAACCTGAAGGGAAATAAACTTGTTCGAAAGAGTGGAGAGGGTTTGAAAGATCAAGAAAGGTGTCAGGGAATTTTTTAACACAGTTTTCGCAATAGCAAGAGATGACTCGGCGTGAGGGTGCCAAGATCGTGAGGGTCGTCTGATACTTTTGTCAAGGGTCGGCCATTGATGATTGACTCCACCTCACATATGAGAGTTGTCAGCCCTTCTTCATCCAGGACTTGCTCTTTCAAAAGGGCGCCCATAACCTTTTGAACAGTGGGAATGCAGCATTCCCGCAGGCTGCCATGATGGGAACCTGCGGGGGATTGAAAACCCATTTAATGTTGCATTGAAGAAGAAACTCTGCTATCATGCTCTGGGTCCAAGTAGAAACAGCAGCATGCAGCTCCTTCTCCCCACGTACAGAGTTTCCACCGTTATTGGATCTGATTTGCTCAGGAACACCTCTTCTGGCAATAAAAAGGCACATGCTGTTTATAAAGGAGTCTTTGTCCAAACTGTGCGCAACGTCTATGTGGATTGCATGGATCGTCAAACAAGTAAACAGTACGCCATATCTCTTCTTTGGAAAGGGGCCAAAGCAATCCCCGCCAACGTACGTGAAGGGAGGCTTGTCTGGAGTGACCCTGTCCACTGGAAGGTCTGCCATCTTTTGAACTCCAACAGGAGCCTGCCTGCATGACTTGAGTGACTTCCACAGAATAGCTCTTCCACCAATGATCCAAAATCTCTCCCTAAGGAGACTTAGCACATGCTCAATGCCAGAGTGCCCAGAGATGCTGTGACAGTGTTGAATAATTAGGCGAACAATGTGGTGGGATTTCGGCAGGATAACAGGTTGTTTGCATCTAATTGAAGTGGAACGTTATCAACCCGTCCTCCTACTCGTAACAGGCCGTCCACCAGCAGAGGGTCAACCTTGAAGAACCTGCTCGATTTTTTGACTTTAAAGCATTGTCCCGATCTCTGGTTGTGTCGGGTTGCAGCAACAGGGTTAGAATTACTTAGGGCGGTAATTTTTTCCTGGAAGCTTTCCTTCTGGGTATGTCTTATGATTTCCCTTTCGGTGATTGGAACTATATTAGCCTTCTTGGTTGTCTTGACAGTGTCCGTATTTCCCAGCTCTCGTTGCTCGATGGCTGCTCTGAGGTTCACGCAGTAACGCAGAAGCACCCATGCAACAAATTTCTTCAGGAGATGCCACTGCGAGAAGTGCTCAAATAATCAATTGACTGCCACTGCTCCATCTTCTGCTGCATTTGTGGCGAATACCTATGGCTCCTTCTTAGCCTCTGGATCATTGTCTGCAGTTGCTGGAACTGTTGTCTTGTGTAGGCCAAGTTACATACATAAATCACATTATTTACCCTCGGATTTTAGAGTAGCTTGTGCAGCTAATATCTCCGAGCATTTAATCATCAGATGAGAGATGGACCACCACACCGGGAACTACGTCCCACAGAATCAATTAGACAGGGCCTACGGTTTATCGTCCTTACCCGAGAAGACTCAAAAGTCTAACCATTTGCAGATGTTATTACAAAGGCAGCACTTTCCCCTCAATTATTTAAAGACCCTGAGTGTTTGTCCGACCGGGGTTTGAACCACTGACCTCCCACATGCTTGTCCGGGCTTTACCACTGAGCTAACTGGTCGGCGGTAACTAACCGCTTCTGGATTCCAAAGGAACGACCAGTTATCCATCGCTTCTTTCCCAACAATGTTTCTGCTGTAAGGCCTCGTGAAGCGTTGAGATGGAGAAGTAGCCTCTTGAATTGCCATAACACGTTTCGAAACGAATGTGTGGAACCGTTTGTCATCATTACCAATGTACCCAACAACACAGGTACTATCTGTCAAGAAGATAGAGTCATGCTTATCTCCTACCTTACTATTTTCTCCAACTTGGTAGCCATGACAGCCACCGATAGTTCGAGGCGATGATGAAAGAACAATGGATATCACCGTTGCTGTTGGTTACCCAAAGATATGTAACGGCACCGTATGCAACCTGTGAGGCAAAATGGTGGAGCTGAATGGAAACGACTTCGCCAAGATCGTATGGCTTGAACCAACAGTTGACCTTTAGTTGATCCAACTAATCTTCTGGCCAGCGAGTTTCATCTTCGTCCAGGATAGTGTTGTCCCAGCCTAGATTCCGGTGGCAAAGATCTTGTAGCAGTCTTTGCTGGCAGAATAAGTGGCACGGCAAAGCCCAGAAGATCATAGACAGAATTGATGATAGAAAGGATTTTTTGTTGAGTCGCGGATCTGTCTCTCACAGTAATCTTGAAGCGAAGACATCAGACTCCACATCCCACTAGATGCCAAGGGCTCGCTCAATTGGCAGCTCATCAAGGAGGAGGTCTTTCACAGAGCCTGCCCTTTCTGACAATGAAATGGAATTGAAACGTTCCGGGAATTTGAGATCCATTTTGTGACAGAAACCTCCCCTTGACAGTAACTGGCGAAGCTCGCTGACTAGGGTGATAGCCTTGTCCTCGTTTGGCACAGGTAGGGATATCAAGGTAGGGCGATGGGCACCTCCATAGTGCGCATTGCTCACTGGTCGTCCTTTGACATTCCTGGATTGTTGTCGTAGACTGAGTCACTGAACTCTAACTTACAGAACCTTTCAAATCTTTGGTTAAGCAAATGATACACGGTTCAACATTTGTTGAGCAACAAATGTTGAACATTGTTGCACCATCTTGTTGAATGGAATAGAGCCAAGCTCTATTTTCGTTAAACAATGTTCAACATGTTGAACGGCATATTTCAACGTTCAACATCACATGATACTCTGTTCAACATTTCTTGAACAGCAGCTGCAACATTTGTTGCTCAACAAATGTTGAACCGTGTATCATTGGATTTAAGTTCGTTATCTGCTCTAACAAAGTTTGTTGAGCGTGATGACCTACCACTCCTTCCCAAAGGGCCATTGATGGTCCATCTGAAAGCAGTTTTTGTCACTTAGGGGCCTTGGCCTTCACATTGCCTCACGTATCTGGGTTCCAATGCTTTAGGAACATCGTTACCAATAAGTAGCCCAATGTCAGCGTCGATGTTAGGAATCTGGATGTCCTTCAGGTACGGGAATTTGTCCACGTTACTTTGTTTTGGGATGCTTTCTTTGCTAACTGGAAGTTTGGGAGTCGAGAACACAGTGTGGAGCTCGATCAATTCGTTCTCATTCAAGTCAAAGACTTCAAGACTGAGTACTTTACACTCGGTGATGCTGTTGCACTTTCCCAGAGTGGTTAGTGAGAGGGTGGTATCATCTCCATCGACGCCGAGCTTCTCCATCAGCTGATGAGAGCAGAATGATGTATTGGATCCTTCCATCCAAGAAGGCGTAGGTTAAGGCTGTTCTGTCTAAACCGAACACTTTAACCTTTACAGGGGTGATTGGTAGGCCAGTTGTTGAGGTGCCGGCCCCAGTCGAGCCACAATGACTATCAATACTGACAGGTGTTTTGCGCACTTGCATTCCTGTTTCCATAGGCACTTTTGTGTCTTTCTCTCACTGGGTTGGGGGGGGGGGACATCATCGTGTTTTGGCTTCCAGTGTTTTGCGCTGGGTCAGGAGGATGAAGGTACGTTGAGTGCTTCACTTGACATCCAGGGATTTTACAGAAACTGCCCTTTGGACTGGATGTAACCAAATGATCAGAGAAGAAGCAGTTGTCTCAGAGGCCTTTCTTACGAACAAAGGCAATTCTTTGTGCAACTGTAAGCCTCCTGAATTCGACACAACAGATTAACCAATGGCTTCCTAGGCACATGGAACACCTGGGCTTGTCCCTCTTTGATTCGATTCCATTTGAACGAACATTACACCACCATTGGCATTTCCGTTGTTGCGCTCTACAACAGCACAAGATGCAGAGTTGGAACTCTTTCTGATCTTGTGGTTTGTTGAATCCTTGCTCTTGTTCTTCAGATTGCCGCTGATGTATCCAAATATTGGGTGTGTAAGTGCTCTAGCCTTTGACTCCACGAATTTTGTGATGTCATCAAACGTGATTTCTCTCCGCTTGTTGAAGGTGATGTCGTCTGCAATGTCATGCCATGTTTGTGGTAGAGAAAATGGCAGTCTTTCCACCACCAATATCACGAACAGTGTTTTTGCAGCTCGTAAGCAACGCTGAAAAATTCTCAAGTGCTTCTCTGTCCTCATTCTTCATGGGTTCTTTCTTTTTTTTTTCTGTATTATTTGTTTTTTATTGTTTACATTTGGTAATGACAAAACAAATGACTACACTAGGACAACACTAAGCTACAACACACACAAAAACTACATTAGAGCTACATAAGCTGATAACAACAAACTGAGAATATTAAGTTAACATGTTTTGACGAGGACGCGAGGGTTATGAACACTTCTGCAATACGTTATTGCCCATGTCTACAATACTTGCCCCACTTTTGAAGATGAATGGCTAAACTCTGTCCACTTTTTGAAATGGCAGTCTCCAACTCATAAATAGCTTTAATTCTACAATAATATACGTACTGCTTAGCAATAAGCAGGACGTGATTAAAAAACAAGAAATCATCTTTGCGATCCTAACTACCAAAAATTACATCCGCCTTAGTAAGTATATCTACCTTAACATCAAGATTGTTAAACCAGTCCGAGAGATCCTTCCAGAACAAGAGAACATAGGGGCAGGAAGTAAACAAGTGCTCTAGAGATTCGTCCGCATCTGCACAAAAAGAGCAGTCAGATGATAGTTTAATACCAACCTTTTTGAGATAGACATTCGTTACTGAATATCTATTTAATATCTTGTACTGATATTGTAGAGTCTTTGAATCCATTGCAACAGTGAAAGGAAGGCTATAGATCTTCTTCCAATTTAAAACAACATTAGCATATTCTGCTTTGTATTTCGATTGAGCTGTTGGTTGTTTAATAACCCTCGAGCGAAGTTCTTTGTACACGGCTTTAGAAACAACTTTACTCAGCGCTACATTTTGACCATTCAAACAAAGTTGAGTATGGGTCTCTGAGTCAAAAGGCTTTCGATTGACATACTGATTTATCTGTAAAGACTGGCGAAACTTTGTTGGCAAAGCATCCCACAATGCAGTTAATTGGAAAGCATCCAGAGGTGATATCTCTAATTTCCTAAAATTACACCAGGGTGCCAATCCATTTTTTCCGAGCGCTAAATCACCTAATGAAATTATCCCTTTATCTACAAGTCTACGATTATAAACAGACTTACCATCAACACAAATATGCTTTTTATTCCAAATAATAACTTCAGATAGTGTTTCCTGCGAAATATCATAACTAGCCATCTTACTCACAACTGAACATTGCGCAAAGCAGCTAAGACATTCCTCGTAGAACCTCGGAAGCTTAACTGGCAGTTTCTTTACTTCAAAATTGCAGCTTAAGATGAATTTACCTCCAACCGATTTCAAATAATAGAATAGAATGGTCTTCCAGCTGCTAGGCTCATTACTCGCGAATTTCTTGCAGCATAGTATTCTCTGAGTCTTAATCATAGATTCCAAGTGTGGAGCTTTAGGACCGCCATCCTCAATATCATTAATAAGCGTTAGACGTTTGACTTTATCTTTTAACCCTTCCAAATAAAATCGAAAATAAATTTATTTGCCTCAGATATAATCTCTTTGTTAAGGCTTATCATACGAGCACAATACATAAATATTGGAACTATAAATGTCTTAACAATCTGAATTCTGCCTATAACGGTTAGGTCCCCCACTTCCATATTTTAAACTTTGTTTTGATGGAGTCAATTATTTCATCAAAGTTTAGCTTCTGTTTAAGATGGTAATCATATGAGAAGTATACCCCTAAGATAATTTCAAGGCTTTCTTAACTTTGATATTATGCAATTCATAGTCATCACTTGCTGCAGGATCTTGATTGCCCAAAAGCATTATTTCTGATTTCTCAAATTTATCTTGAGACCTGAAAGCTGACCGAATTCTTTTACAAGCGTTAAAAAATTAACTAGAGAGCAATCGTCCCGCAGAAAAGCTGTGAAGTCATCAGCGAAGAGTCCCATTTTGATTTCCTCATCATTCACATCGATTCCTCAAATGCTTTTGTCACTACGGAGATTGATTGCTAATATTTCTATACAAATAATGAAAAATATGTAGAGAGGGGGTCCCCTTGTCGCACACCTCTCTGCACTTGAAAGGGTCCGTTAGAAAAACCATTATTTAAAACACAGCTCGAAATATTGTTATAAAATGTATATACCCACTGTTTAAAGGACGGGCCAAAATTAAAAACAGAGAGGGCCTCAAAAATAAAGTTCCTGCTTACTGGATCAAAAGCTTTTTGAAAGTCAATAACATTAATTTTTCCGTTAATTTTGTGGGTCTCAGTATACTCCAAAATATCCTCAATTGTTCTCACTGTATCAAACACAGACCTTCCCTTGACATACGCGCTTTGATTATGATGTATAATTTGGGGTAATACGGTCTCTAGTCTTTTCGCAGTTGCCTTGGAACCAATTTTCACATCCACATTAATCAATGATATTGGCCTCCAATTAGAAATATTTCTTTTGTCTTTGTCTTTCTTTTCTAGTAAAGTTACAATTGCTTGTTTTTGAGAATTAGACAGCTGCCCATATTTGTAAGCACTGTTAAGGCAGCAGACTACAAGGTCTCCGACCACATCCCAGAAAGCTCTGTACAACTAAACTGTGAGTCCATCGTTTCCTGGCGATTTATTACAGTCAAAAAGATTAAGAGCACGAAATCACTCTGTTTGTCAGTCTTCCCTCACATATTGAGGCATCATCATATGTAAGTTTGTGTATATCCTGATTCTTTAAAAAGGAGTCAAACATCCGCTGATTTTTTTTGTATTTTATTTATTTATTTTCTTTTACAGGAATAGTACAAACAACATACAGATTGAAATATACAAACATTACAAAATTTACAACAATTACCTTAATTACAAAGTACAAAGAAGAGAAGAAAAAAAAAGAGAATAAATAAATAAAAAACTACACTGCACTACACTACAAGGCTTACATAACTTATTCAACTTGAACTTAAAATACAAACTAATACAGGGAGTATTAGAAAAACAAAGTTTCGATAACAGCTACTGTTGTATTAATGGGAGTAACGGCTTCCATTTTTTATCATGGAAATGGATTTTGTTGTTTCTTTTCGCGATAAAACGTTCGGTTTGAAACGTTTTTTTTAATTTATCGACTAACAGTCTTACACTTAGAGAGCCCTTATAAAATTTAACTTACAGCGGTAAATAAAATATTTGCTTTCAAGAATGATGTAGTTGACTAGAATGCTTATATTATCTGAATCTAAGATCCCAAAGAGGACATTCATGATATCGAACCTAATAGTTATATTAAAAGAATCAAGTACAGACTTTAAATCATTCCAAAACATGCTTACTTCTGTACAATGGAAAAAGAGATGTTCTATGGTCTCCAACTCCTTTTCACAAAAATCGCACAAGGGAGAATCTACTTTTTTAAACTTAAAAAGCATCTTGTTTGTGTATAAGATCCTGTTTAATATTTTATATTGGAATTCTCTTAATTTAGTATCCAATGTTGTTTCGAAGGGCATTTGATATATCTTTTCCCAGTCCAACTAAAATGTGTGTGTGCTGAAAGCTTCGTTATATTTCTTTTGCGCTGTTGGTGTACTGGATATCTTAGAAACAAAACTGTCATATAAT
>JAEMWC010000629.1:120000-122500 GCA_016490735.1 Pachyseris speciosa | reverse complement strand
AACTCTTGTTCTTTTTATGAGATTCGAGACTGAGAAAAAATTTATTACTCTTCACGCCTTTTCATACCACGTAGCTCTGGAGCAAATAATAGTGCCTTGAGAAAGGTATTCGTAGATAGAATTGTATTCACCTTTTAGCATTTCTAGTTTCTCAATATTTTCGGAAGTGGGATCGGTACTGCAATCGTCTTCACATTGCTTCAGTAAAGTTTCAATCTGAGATAATTTCTCCCTTCTTTCACGAGCCCTTTCCTTGCTGTATTTTATTCTCACTTGTCTAACTTTATACTTAATTAAATCCCATAAAACTCTTTTATCGATGACATCTTTGAATTCGTTTATTCAGACCGGAATGCTCTGATTTATTAGAGTCACATAGTTTGTGTCGTTGGTGAGACTACGATTGAATTTCCAGTACGAAGGGCCATGATTCTGTTTCTCTATAGTACTAAAATGAAGAACAATTGCTGAATGATCAGAATTTATAGAAGGAATAATATCTGCATCTTCAACGTCATCTTGACAGGCGTCACTAATTAGCCAGAAGTCTAACCTTCTTTGAATGAAAGGCATTCGTTGTCTGCAAGTAAAACGTTTTATGTCTGGGTTTCTCACTCTCCATATATCTATCAAGTCGTAATCAAGGTACATACCCTGAATACACTTAACTGAGTCTTTTTTAACTGGAGTACCGCCCGAACAGTCAAGATTATAGTCAAAAGTAACGTTAAAGTTGCCACCTATAATTAGCTTGTTTTCAAAGTCACCACAAAAAAGATTGAGCGCGTCATTTAAATTTCTAAAAAACACACTTTGTTGCTGTACCTTATTGGGCGCATAAACATTCATAAAGGTATAATTCGAGCCTTGCACAACAGCTTCTAACAAATTGTAGCGGCCTTCGCAGTCCGCATTTGCTGCTTTCAACTCAAATTCTAGATCTTCTCTGACAAGAATCATCACGCTGCAGCTCTGGTTTTGTACCGTGAGCAAAGAACTTCTTACCTTTCCACTGCATCTTCACATGCTTTCAACTTCGGGTGTACTTTAAGTTTCTTGTAGAAAAATGACATCCTGTTTCTGTTTCTCCAGCCAAAGAAATATAGCCTTCCTTTTTGAGGGCGAATGAATCCCTCTTACATTAAGCAAGAGTAATTTAAAATGTACGTTTTGCTTTTCGTTGACCATCTTGTGCTTGCAAATTTAAGCTTGAACGACGCCCTCCTCGCCAAAACGCTCATAACTTTCTCATTGTAAAAATAAAACAGTAAGGCAACTAAAATGTATAAATTACGTAACACTGACAAGTATGACAAAAATAACAAAGAGATAAAATACAGATTACAAAGACTGCCGATAATTATATCCGAGATGCAGTCCATTGGCATTGAAACTCTGATAGCCACTATTCAAATTTAGTACAGCTCACCACTCCTGCGACACACCGCATTTAGAAAAAGAAAAACATGCAGAAAAAAAAAAAGAAAATGAAAAAGAAATATCAAGACCTTAATCTCCTCATTCAACTGAAGCAGGGTTATTTTGTGATGCAATAAAGGGAATGTAAACACCGTCTATATAAAGTTTATTTGGTTCATGTTAACTGATAAAAGCAGTCTTTCCAGCCTCTCTGGCACGCTTCATTTTGGACCACTGTTTCCTTCTTCTATCTTGTATTTCTTTTGGAAAGTCCGTGTAGACTTTGACATCCCATCCATCTTTTAATTCCATCGCCTTACGAAAAACCCTCTCGCGATCAGGAAACCTCAAAAACTGGGCAACTATTGGTCTAGTAGACCCGCTTCTCTTGTTTCCTATCTGGTGTACGCATTGGAATTCAATCTCAAGGGCTCCCTCAGTATTGAGCTTGTCCGCTACAAATTGATATTGCACTTCACTTGTATTCTCATCAGCTTCTTCAGGAACGCCAAGAAAACGCAGGTTCTCCCTTCTATCATAAACGTCCTTATATAATAAGCTGTCTTCCAGTTCTTTAATCTCCTGCTGGTTCTCTTCAACGCACTGCTTTAGCTTCATCATTTCGTCTTCATTGAAGGATAAGCCTGATTCTATTTGATGCACAGTATTCTCCATTGTATTTGCCTTTTACTGAAGAGCTACAACATCGCTTTTCACTCCGACTATCAAGCTTTCCAAACTCTCAACCTTCTGCAGAATTCCTTCTAACTTGCTTTCAGCACCTCCCAGTCTTTTCAAAATGAGTTCAAGTGTTTGTGAAATTTGTTCCGACATTTCGACTACTCCCAAAACGGCGTCACTACTTGAATTTAGCTCACTCTCTTCAAGATCTTGTCCACAAATTTTCTTTCCATCGGGGGAGCAGATTCTACCTTCAGAATTATTACTACCTCTATCTTTATGTTTTAAACATCCTGAGACCTCTGCCATGAGAAAAACTGAGGGGGATTGCGCCGAGCATAGTACGGTGAGGAGCTAAGTAGTTGAGCTCCCAAGCAAAAGTTCTGATTTTTCGAATTGT
>JAEMWC010000629.1:92500-115000 GCA_016490735.1 Pachyseris speciosa | reverse complement strand
CTCCGGATTAAAGATTAACCAAGACAAAACAGAAATCCTCCTACTCGGGAATATGAACATCAGCAGTTCAGAATTGGGGGTGAATGAAATAAGCAAAGTTATAAAAATTTTAGGGATCAATTTAAAAAAAAACTACTCGCTCTTCTACAAGCTTAATTTCGAATCAATTGAGAAATCCTTGAAAAGATTTTTAAACTGCTGGGATTGGAGAGGACTCACATTACTTGGGAAAATACAAGTCATTAAATCGTTTGCTATTCCCAAGATTTTATATAAAGTTACCCTTATCTCAAGAAATAAAGAGTTCATAAAGAAAATTAACACGTTATTATATTCTTTCGTATGGAAAGGAAGGGACAAAGTAAAGCGCACAGCATTGATTAACTCTATTGATAAAGGAGGTTTAAAAATGCCCGATATTGAGTCAATGATCTCGGCTCAAAGAATAATTTGCTTCAAGAGGTACCTATCTCATGAGCCAGCTACAAGGAATTTCTTCTTAGATTTCTACCTTAAAGTCGGGGGAAAATTCCTGTTTTACTGTAATTTCAGCTATCCTTGGCTTCCTTTAGCACTCCCAGAGTTTTACAAAGAATGTTTAGTGGCATGGACCTCTCTCAGCCAGGATAACCCTCTCTTAATCTCCGAAATAGCAAACCAAGTCATTTGGAATAACCGTTTTATTTGTATTGAATCTAAATCAATTTACAATCAAAGACTGTTTGACTTCGGAATTGTTAAAGTTGGCGACTTATGCGACTCAAGGGGAGAATTAAAGTCCAACAAGGAGCCATTACATTGAATACTTTCGCCAATAGAACATTCCTTACTCTTTAGTATTTTTAGTGCAATTCCACAAGAGTGGCCGAAAACTTTAAAAGCGAATAAACTCTCTGTCCCTTTAAATACGAGAAATATAATTCCAGGTGACTTTTATTTGCATATTAAAGGAAAAATTACTAACTTGGAGAAGCTCCACTCAAAAGAAATCTACGATAGTCTTATTTCCAAAATATCCAACACGCCAACAGCACAAAAGAAATGCAACGAAATTTTCAACACAAATACCTTTCAGTTAGATTGGGAAAGAATATATTTACTGCCTTACGAAACTACCGTGGACACAAAGCTAAGGGAATTCCAATACAAAATATTAAACAGAATATTGTATACAAACGACATGTTCTCCTCTGTGTGATTTCTGCGGAAATGAGATGGAGACTTTAGAACACCTCTCCTTCTATTATGTTAAAGTACGTTGTTTTTGGGGCGAATTGAAAGAATTGCTTAACTCGATAAAAATAACTGTTAATTCTTTCGAAATTAAAGACATTTTATTCAGAATTTTAGTCTCATCACACGGTCTCCTACTTAACTATATTATCCTTTAAAGTAAATTTTTCATATATCGTAGTAAACTAACCGAGAAAGCATTATGTTTAACATCACTAGTTGCCAAGTTTAAAAGAACTTTCGAATCCGAACGCTTCATTGCGAGAAAAGTAATAAGTTAAACTTTCATTATAAAAAATGGAATCCACTGCTTCCAATGATAGAGCAGTAGCCGGTACCGAAACAATTTTAACGTCTCCAGAACTCTTGTAGTTAGTGTAATGATTCATGTAACTTAGTGTGTATTTTTATTCAGTACTGTATGTAATTTGGTGCTTTTTATTCTCTTTTTTTTGTTTTGTCTTCTCATTTTAGCAATGTAAGTAGCGTTAGAACTATGTTAGTCTTATGAAACTCTGTTTTTTTGTGTGTTTTGTTTTTTTGTAATAAAGGAATAAAACAAAACAAAAAGGTTTAGAAATTTTCCAGAATTGCGGGAGCGATGAAATGCATGTCCTTACACCATCATGGTCGTCCCATGGGTTGTTCTTTCGTTACTCCATCAATGTAAGCAGTGGCTATCTTAAATCCTTCACCATATCTCTCCTTCAACAACAACAACAACACTTTATTTCGCTCTTGCACTTTACAAATTTAACACATACACAGAAATTAACATATAAGAATTAAATAAGTACAAATATAGAGCCTGGAGGCTAAGTAACTGGGGAGTTACTTCAGCAACCTGCAGGCTTCTTGGTAGCCCTCATTAGGTTTCATCGACAGGCAGCTCCAAACACAAACATCGCCAGAAGTGTATTGGACTAGATAGTTAAGCCTTGTGGTGATATCTAGTGTCTTCGATTCGATGAGGCTTTCAAAGGATCTTACGAAGTGGCAGGTCCGGGTCTCCATTGAATGTTTGGACCTCAGTGTGGGGTAGTGACAGTGTAAGTGCTAATTGCTGATGTTGGCTGAGTAAACGTTGCAGTTGTTGGTCTCTAATCTCCTGCGCCTGCATGAGCTGTTCATTGTGCTGCTGTTGTCAGCATTGTAAATCGACCATACCTTGTATGAACCTTTCACCAACTGCTGCATTATTTGCACTTGGGCTTCGCTCTTGTTTGACCTCTTAATCATCCGCATTGCAGCTGCTGAGCTGAGCCGGATTTGTAGGTGACCACACAGGTGCACCTGGTGAGGCAGTACTTGGTTTGGCATCAAGCAAACTATCTGTTATTAGAAAAACAACACATAAAATGGTTATAAACATGGTGAAGCAATGCATTTTATGAAATCTGACTTGACATTTCGTATGTGGCAACATACATTTTCAAAAGTAACCATTATGACATGAAAAACTATTTGTATTTAAAAAGAAATTGCGAGTGATCTGGGTAAGACTAAAAATATCAGTGACATACTAATAAAATGACAGCTTGTCACTGGTAAGGTTAGCATTTAAAGTCGGGTTCATTTCTTGTATAAACAAGGTTTCTCTTTTCTTCCAATGGTAATCAGTTTTTCCTGTTGCAAGGATTTCAAAATGATCCCATTTTATATTATGACCAGTAGTCATAATATGATCAGCAATAACTGATGTGTGTCCCTGTTTGGAGAGCGCTTTGAAATCTTCAGTTTTTCTATCCTGCAGTTTTTGCTTCGTTTTGCCGATGAAGAAATCATCGCAGTCCCAACAACTCGCCTTTTGAAGAATCTTTGACCTTTGGGAATGATTAAAGCGATCTTTGTAGGGAAAGAAGGATTTGATACGCCGACTGTTAACAAAAATAACCTTGAGATTAACGATAAAATAAAATTTATAAACACGATTTAAGGTGTTTTGCGATCTGGTTGCTCTCTAAACCTAAATAAGGTAACAATATGATCAAATCTTTCTTTGGAACAGTACAGATGGAGATGTTGGGCTTGCTCCTGTTTTTCTTGAGAACATCGTTCATATTAGCCTGTGTCACAGCCGCCTCTCACCGGAAAAACACGTAGAGAGACGTCTGTGTGTTACCATTGATAATCGTGTCCACGGTCATGTGACTTTTCCAGGAATGTGTGGAAAATGATATGATTTGCTCTTACATTATCGCACGAATAGCATGTTTTTGATTGGTTATAATTTTCGCGGGTTTTCCACGGGCGGTATGCTGTGCGTCAACACGAATCATCTTGAGAAAAAATTAGCCTGCATCCGGTATGATTTCGTGCGTCCTTTGCTCAAATTGTATCATTCAGAACTGCGACAAAAATCCCGTCGATGGAAGGAAGGGTACTACATTCAACGTTCGAGCTGAAATATTGACCGTTGGACTACAATGTACCTTCAACTCAGCCTACATTTGCAGGAGTTGTCTCGCATTACTGAAGAAAAGAAGAGCACTTCTGACTAATCTTGAAGATGTTTGTTTTACCAGTCGGTACGTCACCAACTCCTCAATCGAATCTTTTGGAGGGCGATTTTCCACAAGAGCAGCCTGTGAAGCAAATTGCCTTGGAGGATATCCAATCTGTGGATCAGCAACGCGAATCACACGATGGTGACATGTCGAATAGAATCTCAGTCAACCAATTTCCAGTTTCTGCAGTTACTTCGACTCCTTGCAAGGACGAAGTCCGTCCTGCTGCCTTTCCATCAATACCCGTTTCACCGATAACTGCCTGGGAAGGTGACGAGACAAGTAGCGTAGCAAAGAAGACGCGCATTCTAGTTACAGTTGAGTGGCCAAGCAGAACTAAAGACAACGTATTGCACGAAGGACTCGAATCTCTTGGTAAAATGCTCTGCCGGGGAACTTATAAGCAGATTGCTGGGGCTGTTTGGAGAAACCCAATTTTGAAGAAGCACGTTCAGCAGCTGTTTTTGCAAGAAGTGGGTGGTGAGTGCACCGCTCTATGTTCTTTGAAGAACCCAAGTTGTCTCAGATCCCCGAAAAAGGAAGATCTTCAGTCCTTTTCATTCAAAAAGTTCACCAACGAACTCGGATCGAAAGCGCCTTTGTTTAGCGCCGTTCTATGGACAGCGAGTGTGCAAAAAAGTAAACGACAGGATGAATTTTGGGTTCCAGCAGTGTGTATGTCCGCCGCAGTTTTGCTCAAGAACAGATCCCCCTGCATGAAAGCTATGCAGTTGTTAAACACTGTTATTTTGTACCACACAGGAATAATTGTGAGTAGTTTATTTTGATATAATTACATTCGCAATTTAGTAATCACTGGGTAATAAAACTGAGGGATTCAAGGACCCATTCTAGTCATAAGTAATATCTACAATAATTGTAGTGTTAGGCATAATATAGTTTCATTGTTGTGGTAAAGTCAATTGAACATATTCGGTTTGATTAAATTTGCCTGAAATTTTCTCATATAGTCAAGAATCCTGTTCTATTCCACCGCATCACTTGAAATATTCATTTATGTTCCGATTTACTCTCACTGTTTCAACCGTATGGAACATTTGTCAATTAATACCACTGACTGGCATGACAAATAAACGGTTGCTGATTTTTTTTGCTTAACTGGGGTTTTGTCATAATTACAGTATTACATGTAAAATATAGGTTAAAATCTAAATGAAAAATATTTCAGAACTTGATAGAGACAACAAACACAGTACTTGCAATGTTAGGAAATGTTTCTGCAGTGAAATATAATTTTTTATGTTTTCTTGATAGTTAAAATCCTGTGGTTTTGCATATTTTAATCTACTTCTGTTGCACAAGTGAATTTTAATGCCAAATTATTATTGGATTTCAAATTTTACAGGAAATTGTAATTTTGTTGTCGAACAGGGCTGATTAATTTGCTGACTTCGAAAAATATAGTGCTATTTACAGTGTGTACTTGGAGGTATAGACATGTGTAATCAGGCTATGTTTTGAGACTTGAAAAATACACTTATTCAAACAAAACCCAAGCAATGTTATTTAGCAATGTCTCTAATACAATTTTCAGGGCTCTCTTGCCTTAAGGGTAACCACAGGGCATACTTACTATTACCGAAAGTTGGATGAGTTTGGAAAAGAGTTTGCTGTCTCAGTTGAGAAGAAGGTGAAGGAAGAGACTAACCGGAGGAAAAAAAAACATAAATTGTCTTTAGTGCAGCCACCCACTGGTGGAAGTGAACAGCGACCACAATCAACCGAAGTGGTACCATCTGTTGTTCTGCCTCCAGACAAAGGGAGGAAGTTGTGTTTGACAATTTTGATTTCAGACAACAAGTCCATACCATGACAGAGGAGCACCAAAACGTTGATGTGCGTTGGGTGACATATATGGCAGTTGAAAACCGTGTCTTTGGAAACCATTTGTCTGACACAAAGCCAGCTACAGATGGCCTGCTACAAATGGAAAATGGCCTGTGCTTGCCAAGCCCTTATGACCACCACCTGCAGATGCAAAATTATATCACACTGACCACAAGAGCTATTGTGGAAATTCCTTGTTTAGTATTTCTGAAGTCAGTGGTATGTCAACACATTCCACACCAATACAGCAGAGAGACCAGGGAAAAGTCCCAAATGGTATGGTACCTTGTGGCTTCTAATAATTACTGCAAAATAACCAGGAAGAGACTCAGTTTTGACATTATTTTTCTCATAAGCATTCTAATTCTGTTTGTTGTCATAGTGTTGCTATTGTTTTGTAGCTAGGGGTATTTTTCTGTTTTCTGTAGCTCTCTATGGTAAGCATGCAATTCATGTGAGACCTTCCAAAGACTTTTTCCCAACCCATACATAATTTATAGCACAGAGATGTCTAGATTGAACACAACTGAGTATTAACAAGTCTTGAGGGCTCTCTTATGATAAATTAATTTTCACACAACTCAAAGAAGAGGTGATTGAGGTTGTGTCCACACTTTATAGCATGTACAGTATATAACTAAAAATTACAAGATGTTTTTTTTTTTTAACAAAGTGAGACCTGAGCACCCATTTGCTTTTTTCAGCATTTCTCGGAATGCTGTACCACAATGAAAATGATGCAGATGGCATTCAGCAAGTTCTCACAGCTCTCCACCAGTATGTGCCATACTATGGGGATGGTGCAAATAGAGTGTATTCCTCTCAAGGTGCAGTTGCAGACCAGTTGTCAGTGGAACGAGGAGTAAATGCACTATTTGAACTTTCGAATGGTTTTACCCCTGAAGAACAGCTGGAGGGGCTGCATCTAGAAATCGCTGACTGGCATGCAGGAAATAAGTTTCTAAAGGTATTAAATTTTTTATTGACAGCTCAACTCGACCTCTTTATTGTGCACAATTTACCCGTAGTATTACATGAATAAATTTGTTGGCAATGGCTACTCTATTTTCCACGCACATAGTTATTTTGGTGCACAATAAAAACTGATTAATAGATAGATTGATTGATTCATTGATTGATTCACTGATTGATTAGCTAGTATAAAAATATAAAAAGAGAAATATTTCTTGCATAAGGTTAGGGAAAATAGAAAAATTGTTTACAGGTAACCAGAGTAGCCACTGGCTTTGAGCTGTTTTCCACCATACAGTAATACAGTAATAACAAAATTACATTACAGAAAAAATACTATCTTGAAAAAACTGAAATAAGGTATAACTTGTTATCCCCGTAATTAAATCTAGTTACCATTTCTCTGTGAGTGTTAAAATAAAGTCTGACCAAAAGTTCAATTCCTACCCCCCCTCCTCAATAAATACAACAACGACAACAACAAAACCCAAAACAATGTCTTCTATGTAATTGAATACCCAGTTTGGTGATAACAACAGGTTTGCTAGTTAACCAAAATTATGGCCTATCTTTGCAGGGCTTCATGAAACTAGAACCATATAATTACATTGGAAGCTAGCCTGTGTGGAAGGCTGTCTGATAATTTTTGAATACCACAGTTCTAAATGTTTTTAAAAAAGAACTTCTACAATGCCAAGTCAGCTGGAGACAAGTGTACCCTCTACAGCGACAGAAACTTAATTAACAGGCGAAATGTCAGGGAAAATGTTGATGCTGCTGTAAACCCATGCAGAAATTTTTTTGAATTAGAAATAAAAGCAAGGGTAGTAGCAGCTGCTGTTTATGAACTTGGGATGAACACTTTATCTGATAGCCCGACGGGTGAAATTTTTCAACCAAACCTCCAAGAGGCTAGCAATATTGAGAAGAAGGAGTATTTGCACAAAGTAGCCTCCCGTGTTGTTGATAGTTATGTCATCAGAAGAGAGAATGCAGAATCCATTCTCAACAGCCTTTTAGCTGCTGAGGAAGAAGAGGCAAGCAACAGAAGGAATCAGACTGATGATGGCAGATTTATTTGGGACGAGTTTCAAGCTGTTTATGACGATGATGCTTCTGAGACAGAAGAGGAGCAAAAAAAGAGGGAAGAAAAAGAGCTGGAACAAGCACGCGAAGAATTGAATTATTTAAACAATATGTGCGAATGTTGTTTTCTTCCAAAAGAGTTTTGCTCTTCTGCTGATAATTATTATTTCCCCACTCCGCAAGAAATAGAAAACATTTTTGAGAAAGCAGCAGAAAAAGAAGTAATGAGATTGTATCTTATTCCACAAAAAGAAGCAGATATTTTTGAAAAAATATCAGAAAGGAGAGAAATGGGATGGGAGGAGGTTAATAGTGTTATTTCTAATGCACCAGTGTGCGACAGAAAAAACCGAATTACAAGATTAGTGTATTCAAAGTACACACCTTGCGCTTTCAATGGGCTTTGTGACTTATGCCCAAAACAAGGAGATAAAAAACACTATATTGAACCGCCTTGGTTTTGCCCCGAAGACTATGAAGAAGAATTTTTGAAACGTTGTTGAGAGACATCAAAACATTAACCCCTAAAGGAATTAGCATAAGTGACAGATACTTTGTTGGGGGTTTCCTTTGAATTAGTCATCTAATGACATCATAACTTTTTGGAGCCAAAAAAAGGCTTTTGTTTCAATGCACATTCCTTTGGGCTTAACTTTTTTCAAGCCCAAAGGAATGTTAGCCTTAAGGAATGTAAACAATTATGCCGCCATCATTGTTTTTTTCCGCATCTTTCATCGCTTCAACAAATTCAAAGGTTAATTGTTTGACCTCCCTTTGCCAAACAGGCGTTGAAAGCTCAATGAAAAAACAGCTAATAGCATGCAACAGAGCAATCATTCTGCCCTATAATATTTACATTAGACGTTTGTTTAACTTGGGGTTTTCAAGAAACTTATATGGAATTTTACGTTTTTTCCTTCAAATTTCATTTCAAAGCTACGCTGGCTGCGAGTTTTTTTCTCAACTCTTCGTAAACCTCTTTTATTTTTTTTAAGGTCTGGTGGAGCCGGCGCTGGCTCTGGCTGTTTTTTTGCGAATTCTGCACGCAAGGTCTCTTTCATTTGGTTATAGCTTTTTATTTCACGCATCGCATGTTTGAACTCAATATCCGTTACCCGATTATCATCGAGTGCCTTAGAAACAAAAGAATTTATTGTGTCATGCTTTCCAACGGCCAAAGCACTCAATCTGTTGTGTTTGTTAACTTTCGTTTCAAGCCGTTTGTTGACACTAGTGAAAAAGGTAGAAACCACACCGGAAACGCCCCCCCACAACACCTAAAGGAACACTGACCACAATTCCAATGCCAGTTAGTGCAGAGGTGACAGCCCTGGAAGACAGAGCCGTCGTTGCGACTCCAAGACCGGCAACAGCATAGCTGCATGCCTTTTGAGCCTTTTTGTATTTTTTTAGCACAACTCTGTAGTGCTCCGCCTCATCAGAAATTTGTTTTTCAATTTTGCTGAGCTCAGTCAGCCGAAAAGTTTTGGCATTGGGAAGAACTGGATATAGCGGTGTATACTGCTGTTCTGCGACACTTTCTGCTGGAGAAGATGCTTCGGGGGTAAATGGCATCACATCTTCATTTGGCATGGTATAATTAACCAAATTTTTTTATTTAAATTAACATCAACTCAAAGTAAACCTTTTGTCCGCGGAAATCAAACAGTTCTCCATTTTCATCTTTGACCAAAAGCATCAAGCTGTTAACATGTTCACCCGTTGAAGCAGCACGAAGACATGACACCTCATCTGTTTGATAGTTGACATTTTCGTAAGCTTTTCCTTTTATTCCAAATTATGCAAGAAGGTTTGATTTTTTACCATTCAACAAATTTCTATTTGTGTCAACCAAATCACAATGAACAAAATAACTAGTTGGTGTTTTTAGCTGTTTGACAAATGTAATAAACAACAATTTTTTATTGATACCAAGAAACTCTGCAAGGTTTTCATCAATTTCTATATTTCTGTTGTTTTCATTATAAATAACCATAGCTCCAGCAGGTGAATTTATTTCGTTATTTAACGGTTCTGAGCATTGTTTGAAAGAACTTTTAATTTCTTTTGCTATATTTTCAAGTGTATAATGCCCTTTTATCAATGTAATTTTTTTCTCGGAATTATTATGAAAAAGTGAAATTTTCCCATTTTCTTTTAAATTGTGCCACGAATTGCAAAGTGTGCAAGAAACAAGCCGCACATAATCAGCTTTTGGAACCCGCTCGTCGAAATAGACGGTGCAGGGGTTGTCAGTTGTGGAAATTGTTATCACAACCATTGTATTACAAGAAAGATAAAAATTCAATTGGAAAATATCACCCTTTCATAAGATGGCAAATATTTGGCAGTGGGTGCAAACAACAGAGGCCCGCCAACTTTTAAAAAATGCAAAAGACAAGGCTTGGGCCGAGTTTTTGTCGAAATTTCCCAAAGCTGACGAGCAAATTTACAGCAGAAGCCCACTTTACCGAAGACCACAAGGCAACAGCAGAAATTATGTACAAAGCAGGGCCCGACTATCTGAAAAGTGTTTTTGCTTCAGACAGCAAGTATTGGCCTCAGGCAATGAAAAAGGCACTGGGTATGAAACCAAGCGGGGGTTTCCCATCACAGCTTTCCGCCATTTCGGGGAGTCCCCCGCAGACAATCCCAGCAGTCGATTTCACAGAAAAAATTCAATCACAGATCGGCGAAAAGCTAAACGGTTTGCAAAAAAATTATGTAACACCCACAGACTTTTTCACAACGCAGTACAGGAACATTTTTAAAGATACAAAGATTACACTCAATACATCAAAAGTTGCCAGGAAATGGCTCGGCGGCCCACACATGGGGTTTTGGCCTCAACAGCTTAACTTTGCGTTTTGGTGTGCAACAACAGGCTGTGGTGTTTCAAGAGAGATTTTGACAGGTGATGTTTTGGGGAATTCCCCAGGAGCAGAGCAGCTACGCTCCTTTTACCTCTTTCACGTTTATTTCACAACAAGGCGAATTCTTTTCGAGATGGGCAGAATCCAAAGCATAAGCTCTCTTCCTGACGGCCCCAATTTTGACCAAAAAATAACAAATACGACAAGGCTTCGTTCAGAAGGATTTGCGCAGAATTCGGTGTCAATCCAAGCTCAGACTTTCGTTTCACACACGGACAAAACCACGGTCTCGGTTACGTATTCATTCAGTACAACAATGGTGATTTTGCGGAAAAGCTCTGGCAATACCCCACACCACTTTCAAACCCATCTAATCAAAGGTTTGCAGATGAAGGTGGCAAAGACGACGCTGGCAATAAAATTCATTTTATCAGAAACGACCGGGATCAGACAAACAGTTTGAGTACTTTGTGCCTGATGCCACCCACAGGCTCACTCAGGCCGGCATGGCCCGCCTGAATCAGTCAATAGAAGCATTTGTTTAATGCATTTTAGGGTCACAGGTAAACGTAAGAAGCAGCATTCTTGGCAATGGCGGCAGAGCCAGAGGCCCAAAGAGAATTTCTTATTCTCATGGAGGACGCCATCCACACACCCGACATTTCGAAAAGCGTTCAGCGCTACCAGCTTGCTGTGGACGAAGCAAAGGTTCGTTTGAATCTGGCAGTGGCTCCGGGCTGCTGGCTGATGCTGTCTAATATGGTTCTGAACTCAGGAAGCGTGGTTGGTTACAACAACAAGCTCAAGCAGGCGACACCGAGGATGAAACTTGGGGTAAACAATGACGTTAATCAGGGCACAAAAAAAGCGGCCCTTCACCTGATGGCAGGTGGGCCTTAAAGGTCAACCCGCCAAACAGCCATCCGTCAAACCCTATCCACAAAGCTGCAATGAAAGCCCAAAACCCAACAAAAACAACGCCGCCAGCACCAATCTCAGATCAGGCTGAAACAACCCAACCTTCAGAGGAAAAAACAACCCCACCAGCGGATTCCGGAAACGATACCCACAACATAAACAAAATAGTCGTAGCGGTAGGAGCCCTTGTGCTTGCGGGGGTAGTGATCTTTTCAATGGGGTGCTGCAAAACTAGCGATTCTTCTTAACCAGCTGTGCTGGGGCCCTACTTTTATTTTTCTCCGCCTGAAGGGCGAACATACCTCTCCACCAGAAAAGCTATGACAGCCAGAATCAAAAGCCAGGTGTGCTCGGCCAGAAAACTGATGGCCTCGCCGGCTGTTTTGAAAAGAAAAGAAACAATAGAGCCGATAAGGCCGGGCAGAAGCAAAGCTGTTTTTTGGCCGATTTCTTTCAGGCCGTTTCCCAAACCTTTTCCTAGGGTTTTCAAAGAGTTGGTGATGGCGCCAACCACAGCACCAATCGTTACACCGGCCGCAAGAACAATAGCTGTGATGGTAACGCCGTATTTTTTGAAAATCGCTTTAACCCGCTCACGCAGCGGAAGCGACTCTTCTCTTTCCGCAATCTCTTTTTGCAAGCGCGCGAGCTCCTCTGCTCTTTTGGCAACCCTGTCTTCCGCTGCCTGTCTGTCAGAAGGTGAGGTGCCGGTATCGTTGATTATTTCTTGGTCCTGTTTGTTTTGGTGTTCAATTTCAGCTTCTTGTTCTTTAAGTTCATCAAAGGTTTTTGTATCATTGAGATCCCGCTCGAGAGCATTTCTTCTAGTTTCTTTATCTTCAAGGCCAGCCCTAATTCGGGCAACATTGGCTTTTTCTTGTGCTATTTGCTTTTCCTGCTGTTTTTTCTGTTTTCCCAAAGGAGCCACCTCTTTTTTCGCGTTTTCATAATCTTCACAATAGTTTCTGGCACGTTGCTGCAGCTCGGCAATTGAGATCCGTTTTCGACGTTTGAGCCACCAAATTGATCAATCTTCGCTTGAGTTTGTTCTAATCTTATTCGCAGATTTTTTGCTTCTTGTGCCCATTTATCTTTTTGTGCGTCCAGCCGCTCAGCTTCTTTAAGTTGTTTTTCTGCTTCTCTAAGGCTCTGCTGGGTTTGTCTTATTTCTTCATTCTCGTCAGCAATCAGAGATTCAGCTTCGGGCTCAAGGCTTGTTTTAAACTTGTCGGTAAAGGTTTTTAGAAGGCCGCTCATATCCTTTTTGAAAATTCTGGTTTCACCGCCCTTTGAACCAAACGACACAATTGTTGTTTCATCGCTGGATTTTTTGCTGAAACCAATAGGGCCCAATTTTCTAAAATCCACCTGGGGGAACTTCTTTTTTATGAAATCCTTTGCTCTTTCAAGCATAGCAGGTTTGTCATCTTGATGAGTAAAACCTTCGAGTAAAGGGATGCCGTCGCCGCCAAAAGAGGTCTCAGCAAAGGAAGTTTCCGGCAGCCCACTCGTTTCATGCAAATGAGTCATCATCTCAATTCCTTCACCCCCATGATATGGTGTTGATGTGTACCCCAGCTGGTAAAAAGGCCTAGTCGTGTCCACCTCATTATCATCATCATCATCATCATCTTTTTCATCCAATAAAGGATCAAGATAAGAGTCGTCTGGTACACCACCTTCTGCCATTGCGTAATATATTAATTTTTTTAATTTTCCAATTGAATTTTTATCACCAGATTATATTATGTCCGCGGTGGTGGATGAAAAACTTCTGCCTTCACACACAGAAAAAATGCTCGGCGCAATGAAAGCTGAGCACAAAATTAACCGAATAACATTTGACAAAAGTGAAGCCAACCCCAGAGAGACTCTTTATGCTTCAGTTCCCAAACTCAATGAAAACGAGGTTCTCGTCCCCTGCTGTTCAACATTGATTTAACCGACGGTCACGCCAACAACCATCTCGTGCAAAACGTCACGAGGGCGCTAATTGACAAGCTGGTAGTGAAATACGGGAGTGCCATTCTGCAGGACACGGCCAGTCACGATATTTTCAAAATTTGGGAGGTCCTTTTTCTTTCTCAAGAGGAGCGGGACAACATGGTGCTCGAGGGCATCCAGAGCGATAATCTCAACAAAATTCGCTCGGATGCCGGCGACAAGCCCACCTCTGGTGTTGCTGCTGAAAACAAGCTGGAAACCATTTACAAAAACAAGTACCGCATCCAGCTTGACCATCAAATCCTGACTGACCACGGAATCTTTTACCCCCAAGCTCTTTACAACAACCTTTTGTTTGAACTTACCCTGGCAAGTGCTGATAATGTCGTAAAAGGCTCAGACACCACAAAACTGAAATACAAGCTGACAAATATCCAGATCGAGTATGAAATGATTCGAAGTGAATTTTTGGCAAAAGAGGCGGAAAGTCTTTATAACTCCGGGCAAGAGTTCATGTATGACTATGTGCACAGGGAAGAGATTGTTTCATTTTCAAAAGGAACCGCAACACGTTTAAACCTCCGCGCCAACCCACAAAGAAGGTCTTTAAAAGGAATTCTTGTGCTTTTCATCGAACCCTACACAGCCAGCGCCAGGGATTTGGAAAAGTTTTTCAACCCCGACATCAAAAAAGTAAGCGTCATGGTTAACGGCGCGCCCAACAAGCTATACAACAACGGCCTCGATAATAAAGACCTTTGGGAGGAAGCCAGCCGATTTTTCATGAAAAAAACAAACAAAACGCAGCACATGAATTTGAAAAAGTTTTACACAGGAGACCGCTTCAAGCTGCTGATTGACTTGAGGTCAATGGCAGCCAATGAAATGCACAGAAGCGGGGTTAGACTTGTCAACACAAAAGACGGGGTACTGCTTGAGATCGAGCGGACCGCCAGGGGCTCTGGAAACGTCAACTGCCACATTTTCACAATAAGCGACGCGCAGTTCAATGTTAAGGAATGGCAATTGCAATCTGTTCAGTATTAATAAGGCGGCATGAATCCAGATAATATTCCGTTCAACACACTCATAGTGGGGCCGACAAACTGTGGCAAAACAAAGTTTGTGGTTGACCAGCTCAGTGGCCCTTTCCAAAGAAAGTTCGACTACATTGTTCTTATCTGCCCGATGTTCGCCCACAACAGAACCGTTTTGGGGAAAACGACCCATGGGTGTATGTAGTTATTTACGAGCAGCACGAGGTGGAAGCTTGGTTGAAAATCGTTACTTTTTCTTTTGAGGGAACCAACACTCTTATAATTGTGTGAATGATATATATGTAATGAATCATATATGAACTGCAGAAATGAAATCAAATGAAGAATGATCCTCGCAGTTGTGAATGCAATTTACGCAATTGCGAAAAGAAGCCTGAAAAAAATTCAGGACTTCAACTGGGTTTGAACCCGTGACCTCGCGATTACCGGTGCGATGCTCTAACCAACTGAGCTATGTAGCCACTGACGTTGGGAGCAGGTCAATTGTGGGTTCATATGTTCCCGTGAGAGAAATGAGTGTGAATGATACATATGTAATGAATCATATATGAACTGCAGAAATGAAATCAAATGAAGAATGATCCTCGCAGTTGTGAACGCAATTTACGCAATTGCAAAAAGAAGCCTGAAAAAAATTTCTTTTCGCAATTGCGTAAATTGCATTCACAACTGCGAGGATCATTCTTCATTTGACTCTTATAATCCTTGACGACTGCGCCGCCTCAAAAGAAGTAAAAAAACGAACAGGCCAGCTGGTGCATCTCGCCTTTTCAGCAAGGCACATCAGCATCAGCATGTAGGTGCTGACAAAGAAGTACACCAGCATCACCACGTCTTTCCGGGAAAACATCGCGGCGGTCGTTCTTTTTTACAACCCTTCGGCCAAGACCATGAAATCCATGTTTAAGGAGTATGCAGGAGACCTGCCCCCAGAGGAGTACAAAAACATGATTTCAAAACTGAAAGAGCAAAAGTTTTCTTACCTTGTGTTCTCGCTGCGGCACCCATTTGGTGTGCAGCTTTTTATTCCCCGCCAGTAAAGCAATTTAAAAAAAGAAGCTAAAGTATAGATGGCTGAAGAGCAGCAGCAATGACAGAAGTTATGAACATGCTGGAAGCAGAAGCAACTGGCGCGCCAGCCGGTAGTGCCCTGACTTTGGTAACGCCTGGCCCCGACATCCCTGCTCTCCGTGAGCAGCTGGCCGTTCTGGTGACGACAGGAAAGTGTAAGGAGGCTATTGGCTAACAGATGACGCAAGAACAGGTTAAGCGCCTCACCGACAAAGATGTTGAAAAATATTATAAAAGGTACGAATCTTACGTGGGATCGAAAACAACCGAAAGTTTGATTGACAGCTTCATTTTTCTTGTGACCAAAGCCGCTGGCTTGGTAGTCAAAATCAAAGATATTGAGGCTTACCGGAAAGAAATAAAAGAAGACTACATAATCACAAAAGAGCTTACGGGTTTGACAGGCTGCCTTGCTTTGAAATTTGGCAAGTGGCTTGTTTTGGCCAACTCGGTGCTAATCACCACAAAACACATTGATTTTACCAGCACAGAGGATGAGAATGAGACAACGGTTGCTGAACAAATTCCTGAGCAATCCTCAGCAACTGCTGAATAATTACTAAGCAACTGCTGACTATTGCTAATTATTTGTCAACAAATTGAACTTTTCTTTTTATTATATATTTGCAATGGCGGAAGCACAACCTCAAACACCCGCCCAAACACAGGCACAGCAGACATCCAACAGTCAAATAACTTCTTCCGGCCCACCACCAAAAAAGAAAAAGACCCAAAACGGGTTGCAGCTGGAAAAGCGGTGGCAGAAAAAACAAGGCAGGCACGAGAAGCACAGAAAAAAGAATTGGAAGATTCCAGAGCCAAGCTTGCAAAATATAAAGAAAAGGAAGCTGCGGCTGCTGCTGCTCCTGCCACCACAGTGCAGGAAACTGCGAGTGAAAATCCCAAAGACAAAGGTGGCATTTCTTGGGGCACTGTTGTGGGTGTGGGCGGGCTTATTGTTGGGGCGGCAGGCATTTATTACCAGTGCGAAGCAATACAAGAAAGGTTTCAGTCTTTGACTTCACGAAAAAAAGAAAGCGCCCCAAGCCCACGCCCCGTTGTTGCTAGCGAACCTGCTCCGGCCCAAACCCCGGCCCCCAAAAAGAAAAAAGGTATAAGGTCAATGGAATAATTTTATTTGAATGTTTCCAAGCTTTGTATATAATGAGTGTGAATGTTATCAGGGCAGTTGCCGAAGGTTCAGTTTATACCGCCTGTTTTTTTGGTTTTGTGTATCTTTCGTTTGAAATGAACAGGCGGTTACTTTTAACGGGTTTAAATGTTTTTTGGCCGGCAAGAAATTTTTTAAAAGACGGTCATGATGGCGTAATCATTATTTTTGATGAAAGTGAAGATGATGAAGTTGAAATGGTTGAGAAACCTCCGCCACCTTACACAGAGGTTGATAATTGAATGTTTGCAGCATTTGTATATAGCAATGTGTTTCAAATGCATTCAGAACCATGAAACTTTTTTCGTTTTCGTGGGAGGAGCAATTATGGGGTTTGACATTACGGAATTGCGCCCATTGAAACACGTCGGCCGTAAAAAGTGGGGTACCCATGAGGCTTTGCGCGCTAACAAAGACTTGCCGCCGCGTTCGGTTCCTTTTTGACTCGAAAACATAATTCCCAAAAGGGAGCTGTAGATGTTACTCTTTCGTTATCCGTTATAAGGCAATAACAGGAGCCTGTACTGTGAAAAAATGTGAAAATATGCTCGCGATCGATTAATACCGGCCGTGAGAGTATGGAGAACTTTGCAAAAACAAGCCACAACTGCAAAAGATATCGGCGAGCGCCGCATGAACTTTGCAATAACTGTTTACGATCATCTGTTTTCCAGTGTTCTGCTTCATTTCGTGCGATCGATCGCTTCATTTCTACTATTGATGTTCCGCTTTTGGCGTGTTTGTGTCTGCGTTAAAAGTGAAAAGAGGCAGTGAGTTGATATTGTTTATCGTTTAATCATCGCTTGCTTTGGTTTGATTGACCGTCGCGTGGCCCGTGCTAGATACATCTTTCTCGTGTGAAGCGGTGTTATGCAGACAAAGGCATTCTTCGAGTACCAACGCGCAAGAGTTGTTGTTATCAAATAATGTTGTAGTATTCGAACTTGGCAGAAACAACATTGAATAAAGCGGCAAAGTAAGATACTACGGCTTTGCGAAGTTTCACGGTTTGCGAAAGTCATCGCATTTCAGTAGCAAGAGATAAATTTATCCTGTTGAAACGATAAGTTGTCGGATTTTCCTGTCCAGTCAACTGTCGTCATAGGAGCATTTTAGCGAAAAGGGCAAGTGCATCGTGTTTCATTGGCTTTATATCGTTTTCAAAGAAAAGACAAAATGTTTATGCACTAAAGCGATTGAATTGATTACGGATTTCTTTTACCCTCATTTGCGTCTGTGTAATTTAACTTAGGAAATATTTCTAACGGCGATTATTCACGTCTTCAGTATTTAATCCGCGGTTCAAATATACGTAGTGATTTCACATATTCATTCTCAGAGTTTAAATCGATGCGGCCTTTAGAAATGCCATTACGGTACGTATACTGTTTCTCAATGAATTAGCATATGTTCTGGGCGCTTAATGACATGATATACACTAGGGATTTCGATGATTGGCAGCTCCGCATTTAGATTTGCATAATACGATCGACGTGTTTCAATGGGCGCAATTCCGTAATGAAATATACAAAATAGCAAAAGCGTTTTTTCAAAACCCTCGTCTCCCCAGGCTTGTATTCGATGAGGTGGAGGACATAAAAGATGAAAATGAAGATCACGCTCCTGACGATTTGTTAATTAATGAAGATGATGAAAGCAAAAGCAAACATAAAAAATCGGCAAAAAGAGGGAGACTGATAAAGAATTGAAACCTCAACCACCAAATTATTTTATTTGAAGTTTTGACGCAAAGTTATATTGGCATGTCTGACAACAAGCTTGTCAAAGCTGTCATGGATTGATTGGTTCTTGGCGCAGTTATAACTGGCATTGGATGGGTTGGTAAAAAAGTTTTGAAAGAAAATTTTATATCTGATCCAAGCACTAGCTTTATGAAATATCTTGAGTTTTCTGCGGTTACAGCAGGCGCAATCGCTCTCAAAGATTATCTCATGGACCAAAAAATCATTCCTTCTAACGTGTGAAACAGCTGCGCTGTGGCTCCTTTATTCTTCCCGTCCCGAAGGGACAAATTAAAAATAGGGCTGGTGTATAGACCATGGCAACCGTCGCAATCGTTGTTGGTGGTGCGATCCTCAATGCTGCAACATTCATCGGCGGCAATTATCTTGCGAAGGCGCTTGGCGGCAGTGACGACGCTGTGCTCGATGAAAAAAAGCGCCACAACAAGGCTCTCGAGGATTACCGGGCGGCTTACGCTAAATACAACCGCTTGCGCACCCAGCTCCTTGACTGGGTCCAAACAAACGAGCAAATAAAAGAGCAGGCAAAGCAGAACTTCACCAACACCGACTATGCTTTCAAACTTTACAACCAGGCCCATCCCAACCGACTTATGGCCCCACTTATTCCCCCACTTCGATTTCTACCAGCCGAGCGAGCAGCAAACAAAGGGCGAGCTGGTTTTTTTAGGCGCCAGGTCTCTCGCTTTGGGTTATGCTGCTTTTCGTTTTCTTTAACCTCCGGTTGGGTAAAAAAGCCCCAGCGCGGCTGGTTTGAAGTTTTATATGCATTGAAATATGGACACCAAACACGAAGATTTATTACAGCCTGAGGAGCTATTGGAAAGGACTCGCTGCAATAAAAAAACTGGCTGAAGCTACAAAGGTATCCGAGGATGTTGCAAAAAAGTGGCTCATTAGGCAGGCGCTTTGGCAGATTTATCTTCCTGCACCGTGATGAATTCCTCGGCCGAAGTTCGATGTTTTCACACCCAACAAGGTGCACCAAGCTGACCTTCTTTTTTTGCCGCATGACAAACTCCCCGTGGTCACAAAGTTTACAAGTACGCGCTGATGGTTGTTGACGTGGCCAGCCGCTACAAAGAAGCCGAACCTTTGTCCTTGAAAAACTCTGACGAGGTCGCTGTGGGGTTTCGCAAAATTTACAAATGCTCGCCTCTGAAATGGCCGGAAATGCTTCAGGTGGATCCTGGGCATGAATTTATGGGTGAGGTCACAAAAGAAATGGGGAACCACAAAGTATATATCAGATGCGGGCAACCTGAAATTCACTGCGACCAGGCCATTGTCGAGCATTTTAACCGCACGCTGGCGGAGCGCTTGTTTGGTTACCAGTACACTGTGGAAATGCGTGTGCAGGAGGGCCAGCGGTCTGTCGTGTGCGTGAAACGGCTTCCAGAGGTTGTTGAAGCTTTGAACAACGAGGAAACAAGCCTCATCGGAAAGAAACCGGCGGTTGCAATCAAAGAAAAGGCGGTTGCTTCCAAACCTTCCACAACATATCAAAGACCTGTTGGGAACCGTGAAAAGCAGCTTCCCCTTGTTGTCAACGTCTGCTATCTTTACCAACCGGGCGAGCTTGAGGGCAGCAAAAAAAGGGCCACAGATCCTGTCTGGTCTTTGAAAGTCTTCAAGATTGAAAGAACTGTCGTGAAACCTGACATGCCTGTTTTGTATTATTTGTATGACGGGCCCCAATGCGGCTTTGTGCGCGAATAGCTGCTGGTTATTCTGCCAAACACAGAGCTACCCCCCGAAAAGCTCATCTAACCACTCATCGAGTCTTTCCAGCTCTTCTTCAGTAGGCATGGGCGGGGCTGGTTGCATTCGAATAGCCCATCAAACCATTCATCAAATGCTTTCATTTCTTCGGCGGTCGGCGGGGGATTGTAACCAAAAGTGTTTGTGTTAATACCGTCCTCATCAATCAATCGCTTTGTGTCAAACGCCGAGAAAGACGTCTTGTTCATATCCATCCCAAAGATGCTGTGCTCTTCGCTTCGGAGAATGTTCATTCCGTGCGTCAGCTGCTTCTTGGCAAACAGTGTTTCTTTGTACTGCTTGTGCCTAATTTCTTTTTTTTTACGTTCTTCTTCACACCTTTGGCCTTTTTCATGTTTTTTTCGTTGGCCATCATAACCGAATACATCTTTGCCCGCAAACCGACATACTCTGCGATCGGAGCGCCCGCGCACTCATCCTTCATTTTCCCCAAAACCTTTTTGTTGGTTTGTGAATGCAGCGGGTGGGTTTTCGGGTAGTCGCTTGTGTCGAAGAGACTTTGTCCTAGGCAGCACCCGCGCCCCATGTCTTTGTATATGTATTCTGTTTCAATCAGAACCATGAAGCTGTCGGTGTCTGTGTACAGCAATTCACATCTGTTCCCATACTGCTTCTTCAGGACATTGTAGTAGAAGTCGTCCATCAGAATTTTACTGTTTTCCAGGATTGTCGCGCCCGTGTAAGCGGGTTTGTTGAGGCAGAGTTTCCTGTTGCGCATGCATACCCCCGCAAGGTCGTTTGCGAAGAACTCGTGGTGTGAGTACAGTGGACTTGCAACCAGCTTTCTAATCCTGGTTGTTTCGTGCGGGTGCACCAGTTTCACGTCTGTGCGGCTGCGAAGGTTTTCCATCGTTTTCCCGAATACAGAGTTGTTCATGAGTTTGTAGAAGTCCTTTTAGAATGTGTTTTGGGCCTTCTTTCTGAATTGCGTGTTCATTGTGATGTATGGCTCCATCCATTTCCTTTGTTCGAACTCCAGCATTCTGTGAACTTTCTTCAGCCGCATGCCCTGTTTTAGGTAGAACTGGAGGTTGCGGTAGTGCACAACGTAGTTCTTTTTGTCCTGCAGCATCATGGCAATCTGGAGGGTTAAGATCCTTTTTTTTTTTTTTTTTTTTTTTTTTTTTTCCAACAACTTTATAGTTTATTGTAACAAAACAAAACTGCTTTACAATAATTACAGTAGTTCAGATTACAAAACATTACAATTGACAATTTACACTATTCTACAATACTTGCGTTACAATAATTACTAATGAAACAAAACTAACAAGCTAAAAGGAAACGAGATTACATTACGCAAAATATATATACATATAACTAGTCAAACAAAACTAAAACGCTAAAGGGATACAAGATTACACTACGCCAGAACCAAAAAAAAAAAAAATATATATATATATATATATATATATATATATATATATATATATATATATATACATATACTTACATTTATACTTGGTTGAATAACAAAGAAGGTGGAAAGATCCATTTCTTTTTAAAAATATTATAATTCTTATTTTTTAAACTTATAAAACGTTCAATTTCATACTTCAATTTCAGTCTGACCTTAAATCTCTGTAAGTCAGGGTGCACGTGATCTCTCCTGCAGTCCCATAGATACAATTTTCCAATGATAATAAAAAAATTTAGAAGGTTTAGAAGTGAAGAGTATTGAGAGGAAATTATTCCAACTACTACATCTTGAAGAGATAACTGGATCTTGTCATTCGTTAAAGAGAGCCAATACCATTCGAAGTTGGACCAAAACAGCCTTGAATGACTACATTGAAAAAGTAAATGGTGTAAAGTCTCAGGTACTGTCTCACAAAAACTACAGAGGTCACTCTCTGTGAAACCAATTTTGTGCAATTTAACATTAGTGAATAAAATTGAGTTTAATATTTTGTATTGAAAAGCTTTCACGTATGGTTCAAAAGCAACGCTGTGAGGAAGTCTAAAGACTTGCTTCAGCTGGTCAGTAGACAAATGGAAATCACTTCTTAAATTATTAGCATTCGGAAATTGAGCCTTATTACTGATTAACAAATTATAATAATCTCTTGATTTCTTTTTTGTTACATCAAAAGTGTTATTTTTTATTTTTAGAATTGGAGTGGGTGCCAGAGAATTCTGAGGGGTATCTAATTTAAGGTTAATTGGTATAGAATGACGAAGTCCTGCCCACATTAAAAGATTCGTTTTGCTAAGTTTGCGTTTAATGCAGTTAAATGACTCTTCAATATTCAAATGAAATAACAGATCCTTAAC
>JAEMWC010000629.1:30000-87500 GCA_016490735.1 Pachyseris speciosa | reverse complement strand
CTCTTTCGCGGGGAGACTTGTTTCGTTGAATCTTTCCCACGAATCCATGTACTCATAGGGGTAAATCCCCTTCTTGCACAGCAAATCAAACTGCACTGTGGCTCTCTGACCAAGACAGAGCCTTTTCGTTATTTTCAGCGCCTCCTTCGGTGTGGCTTTTACCAGTGAATCAAGGCTGGCCAGCAGGAATCGGTTGCTGTCAATGAAATGCAGGCCGCCCAGGGAAAACGAAATGTATGTTTCCATGTTTTTGGCAATGCAGGATACTTTGCCTGTGCCCCCAATTTTGGCCAACCCCTGCATCAGGTGGTGAGCGCCTTTCAGGTTGTGGAACACGACGGGGATGGGGATGGTTTGGGGGTTTATTCGGAGCTTTTTGTTGCACTCGCTGTGGGCGGCGCCGCGGAATTTTCCTGTGATGTGGCAGTGGTCTTTCACGGCATCTCTGAATTTGGCGGGTGAAGGGCTCTGCGCAGAACAGACATTCTGTTTGGTTTTTACTTATCCAGCTATCAATGCCTTTTGCTGGTTTGATTTTTGCTTTGGGGCCTACAAACCTGATTTTCCCCAAAGCAATGTAGAAACAGCCCCTGTGGCTTTGCCCGCAGTACTTGCCTGTGTTGAAGTCCCACACAGGTCTTGAATCCATGAAATCTTGTTTAATGAGGCTTTTGTTGCAGATGTGGCAGCTTCGGGCTTTTTGGTATCTATACTTGTCACATTCTGTCAACTGGATGGGCACTGGTGTTTTGAGGCTTTCGCAGAGCTTCTTTTCCAGGCCGACAACGTTATCAAGAAACACCCCCACTGTGTTTTCACCCCTGTACTTCTTGAGCGCGAGGCTATGGCCGTCGCTTCTTACACATGTTACCGCAAAACCGCAAGTGGTGTGTTTGTTTGTCTTTTCTGTGCAGGCGGTTCGTTCACGTTGTTCTACGGGGATGTTCTCAATCAAAGCTTCGAAGTTGGCGTAGATAACGTAGGGGGCTTTCATCTGTTTGCTGAAATTTTGGTATTCCAGCCCGTTTTTGCCTTCTGCGGGCATTTCTATTCTTGTGGTGTCCCATTAACACCGTTGCAGTGTTTTCGGTGGTTGGCCAGAATCTTTTCTGTTGTGAAACCGATCAAACACATCATTTTTGTCTCTGTGCTTGGTTTGGTCATAAAGCAGAGATGAAAGCCTCTTTACAAAGCAGTAGTGTTGTTTTTCGTCTTGCTGGAGGAGCAACAGGTTAATTCTTGGGATCTTTTTGTCTTGTTTGCTGACCCTAAGAGAAGTCACCTCATCGTTTTCCCAGCCAAATACGTTTAGTGCGAGGTTGGGGTTTTGTTTTTCGAGTTTGCAAAGCTGTTTAATCGGGGTTGGAAAGACAATGCCACCCCAGTTCAGCCCGTCTTCTTTGGGATATTTGCTGGTTCTTTCTGCATGTATTTCAACAGGAAACCTTGCGGCTTTCAAAGCCCATTTCAAACATTCGTTATCTCGGTTTTTCACATTTATCATTGCCTTTTTGCTGGCCAGTTTTTTGGGTGTACGAATGTAAGTGCCACCTCTCAAAGGACTATATCTTGCAACGTTGACATAGGCAATTGTGATTTTATCAACAGCCCACCCTGAACCCCCTTCTGACCAATTGTGTATTTGCCCAAGAATGTCATCAACAAATAGTTCAAATGCGTCGTCAAACTCTTCTTGGAGGTTTGCCTTTGTCATAACGCGAGGCAAATCTTGAAAGTAGCTTCTTTGTGTTTCTACTCTCGTTTCCCCGTTTTCGTCTTGCCTTTCCCTTTTAAAATGCACTTCCAACCCAAACTGTGCTTTTATGTTACCTAATCTATCAATTTCGCTCTTCACAATATCAAAGGCTTTGCCACGCATTGTGTTTTGTGCAAAATTTGCAATGTCCTGCCTGTCTGGATTTTCAGGATTAACATCCAGCCTCCAAACATCCAGCCAACCATCAAAATTGGTTTGTGAAACTTGTAACTCGTCCCAAACAGGAGCTTGGGCGGGCGCTTCGGGGTTTCCCCCCACCTCGGGGTTTACCCCCGCTGCAACGTCATATCTGTAAAACTCGGCAAGTATGTCATCACCGAATAGCTGTGCGGCCATTATATAATGGGTGCACTTTTCTTCAATAGGCGGGATGGGGTAGGACAATTTGCATTGTTTTGTAAGCAAAACAGGTTCAAACCGGTTAAACAGGTTTTGCTTTCATGGGGCTCGCTTCGCTCACCCCCCATGCAGGCCACGCTTCGCTCGTCCCGCCGCTATGCTCACTTCGCTCGCTCTGCACCACCCCGCTACGCGCATTATGTTTATTCAAAGACACACACATGTAAAATGGGGGTTCTGGGAGCAGTAAGCACTCAACATATCAAACAAAAGCGAGGAGCGACGCGACGAGGTTTTGTTTGATATGTTGAGTGCGAAACTGTCCCAGAATCCCCATTTTACATGTGTGTTCATGTAATCCGCCGTTCAGGGCACCACTATGAAATTTCTGTTGCATCTGATTTACAGAAGATTGCTGCAGAGATTATTTCCCAGAAAGCTTTCAAATGGACGCCTGGCTGCAGCTACGAACAATTTAAGGACATGGAGTCAACTCTTTTGGAACACTTTCATCTCCAGGACATGTTTCAGTGGATCAATAAGCACAAAAGGAACATTGTATGTGCGAGAAAGGCATGCTGAGTCCCAGGGGGGGAGGGGGGTACTTGACGAATGCTGGAGTATCGGGGGCCACCAAGGGTTTGAAATCCTGACTTTGTTTAGGACAAAAATACTCTAAAAACCCTACACTGTGTGTAAGACAACAGCCTCCATTTCAAGACCCTGTTTAGGACAATAGACAAAATACACACACTCTGGTTTTACAGTAAAATCAGGAATAGAAACGCACTGCTCATCATTTGCTGCTCGATTGCATGCTCTTTCAACCTAACTTCTCGCAGGGTAAGAAAAGAAAGCAGTCTGGGAGTCTCTCGGCTCCTGTTTAGGACAACTGACCCTTATTAGGACAGAAGCAAGTAAAATTGTATACCCTGTTTAGGACAGCAAGGCCAAACAACTTTACCCTGTCCAGTGGCATGTCCCCGTATAGCCCAAGTAAGGGAGTACCCCTGCCCCACCCCAGGCTAAGTACTCTATAATTGAGTTATTGAGTTATTGTACCATTTCAGTTTCACAAAATCATTGTAAGTTTGTTTCTGCTGAATGAACATCACTAAGGGAGAGGACAGTGCCAGAAAAAACAATTTTGTTTACCCCTTAGACATGTTTTAGGAATTTTAATGGTTTCTTAGTAAGCTTAAGAAATTAATTTTGTTAAGTTAGGACTTGCACAGGTGAACAAATCTTCAACAAAACATGTAAACATAGCCATAGGAAAGAAAGAAAAGCAAAGGGAAATATAAACTTGGTTGAGTATTAAGCTCCAAAAAATGTTAAGTACTTTCTAGGAAGGCATAATAAACCTTCATTTATATGTATAGTGCCAAATCTAACAGATTCTGAGATCTGTCCTTGCTATACTTAATCACATTTAAAAGGACTTTAAAAGATTTCCAATCATGCTACTCATGTTTCTTTGCTCATTACCTGACATGTCAATCTCTTCCATGTGAACATCTACATTTTGCAAGTCAATGTCATTTAAAAGATTACACAATTCGGAATCATCTCTGATGTTTGCCCAATCCTGCTCATATTCGTCCATTTTTTCACCTTCATCCTCATCCACATCATCAAAGACCTTGTGAATAGCAGCAAGAATTCCTCAGCTATGATCCTTTCTCCAAATTTTAACAAAATCTTTCACATCACTTAATGTTTTGATTTTGTCACAGTTGTCGAGAACTTGCTGGATATGGAACGAGGTGAATTCATGCAGAATGTTCGCAGATGCTATAGCACCTGAAGTATTTTGAATAAGTAAATCTTTCATGAATTTAAAAAGTTCACTTCGAAGTCTGATTTTATCTTTTTCTTCGACTGTTCAGACGCTTTCAGGGCATTCAGTACATGTGTCGTCAACATCGGATTCCAAAGACAAAGTGCCAGGCTCAGTGCAGCTTTCTTGCCCACACCTGCAGCTCTTGGCACAAATGTCACAGCACTAGTGACCTGATACAGAAGAAGAGAATTCTCCATGAAAATAACTATAAATGAAAAGTTTGCCTACATTCTTTATCATTGGACAGGTAGTCCTTGATGTCATCTGCACAATGTGCTGCCAGTAGTCCATTGTGAAGCAAAAGGCATGTACTTGGTTGCCCATCCCTTCCTGCTCTTCCACATTCCTGGACATAGCACTCAAGATTTTTGGCAGGGCCGAAATGAACAACACTATGCACTCCTTTGCAGTTCACTCCCATTCCAAAGGCAATAGTGCATGCGATAACTCTAATGTGCCCATTGTCCTGGGATATATTGTCAAGAATGTGCCTCTTCACTGACTCTGGAGTTCCCGAATGAAACATCTCCATCATTCGCTCCTTGGGATTAGGTGTTCTGTTCAAATAAAAATCATTTTCAAGTCTATCCTTAGAAACAGAATATAATAAGGAACACTGCTTGCGAGTCTGGCAGAAAATCATTGTTCTTTGACAGGAACTATTACTGACTCGGGGTTCTTCTATCAAAGTGCTAAAAGTGGAAGAAAAAGGCAAGTTCTTGTCCAAATACTTCACACTAAACTGCACATTGGAACGTTCTGGGCTATGCTCAATGACATGGCAAGACGACTGATCCAGATTTAATGTTCTCAAAATGTTCTTTTTAGTAGATGGCGAAGCAGTAGCCGTTAACACAATGAAAGGTAAATCACTTGCAGTCAAAGACTTTAATTCTCCTAGATTACCATACCAAACTCTGAATGGCACCGCTGCTTGCTTTTGCAAGATATGCCACCTGATCTTCCATCAGTGTTTTCAATGGTGAAATCACCAAGATTTTACTGCTTCCACGAGGACGCTCGAGGATTTCGTCGAAAATGACAGGAGCTGCAAAAAAGATTAGCGACTTTCCATATCCAGTTGGCAGACTTGCATAAACATTTTTCCCTTCCAGAAGTGCTTTTTAAACTTGAATCTTGCTCAGGATAGAGGGAAGAAATTTTAAAAGTCTTGCAAACACGTTCAATAGCACGAGCAAATTTCCTCGTGTCCACCGCCATCTTTAATCTCTAATGAGATAACCGCACAAATTATGGTCAGCGGAATGAAATAAAGTGCATCATTTAATTTATGCAAAATTATTCCTGAACACGATTATCAACGGTAACACACAGACATCTCTCTCCGCGTTTTTCCGGTGAGAGGCGGCTGTGACACAGGCTACGTTCATATTAAAATTGATTATTCCTAGAGGGAATCCATTTTGAAGAAGGAGGTTTCGTAAATCCTTGAGAGCGGATTGAAGCAATGAAGGAGTAGAGCAAATTTGGAAGCAACGATAATTGAGAGTGTGGATGAAATTGATCTTATAGTTGCGAGGAGTGAATGACTCCCATTTGGTGTAGAGACCAGTGAATGTTTTCTTTCGAGAAATGTAAGTGCTGAAGGCGTTATGACGGCAACATTTGACGAGAACATCTAGAAAAGGAATCTCACCGTTCTCCTCTAATTCGATGGTAAATTTTATGTTGCTGTGGCAAGTGTTGAGGTGTTGTAGAAATTCGGACGCAGAAACGACATCATCAAACAAGGCAAAGGTGTCATCAACATATCTAAACCAAACAGAGGGTCGATTGATGTGAGTCATGACTGACTTCTCTCTTCTAAGGACTGGACCTAAAGGGGAGCCCATGGCCACACCATCAATCTGAATGTAGTACCTGCCATTAAAGATGAAGTGGCTTTTTGTAGTGGCAAACTCCAACAGGTTTTTCAAAACATTGCGTGGTAATGTGGGAGGATCTGGAAGGGAGTAAAGTTTGTCGAGACAATTTGAATAGTTTCATCCAGTGGAACATTAGTAAAAAGTGAGATAACATCCAGAGAGCACATCAGTTCATTGTTGTGGCGGTTGTGTTTAGCCCAATCACCGAAACTAAGAGAGTCCTTAACTGTGTACTGGTTGGTAGAGATGGGTCGAAGTATGGGAGACCTTTAGGAGGTTGGATTGGTGCGAACACCTTGTCATAGGATGTTGCGTGGTCCTGGGTACAACCATATGCTGGTAATTGAAAGTACTGATCTCCTAGTTCTGCCATGGCTTCCGTTTTAGCGATTTCAGTTTCAAGTTGAAGGTGCTGTTTTCATTGATTAAGGCGCAACTTCACTTCTTGTTGTTGTTAATGTTCCAACTGTTGATGTCTTAGCCTTAACTCTTCTTCTTGAAGAGCTTGCTGCTTGTGTAGAATTCCTGCTTTGGAGGCTGCTTTTTTGCGTTCGCAATAGCTCTGGGGCTCAAGGCCAAGGACGAAACTTGTGACTTGGGAGAACCCGCACATGAAGATTTCGATCGCATTGACCTTGCATGGGAGTTTGATCCTACTATGCTCACCGAATCTTGTGGGGTGACCTCACTATCTGTCCTCCCACGCTGCTCATTCTTCGCCTTTTCGAACCAGCTTTCGAGCGTACTTTGAAAATTGTAAATTCTTTGCGTTTCACACTCAAAATATTAAACAGAGTCTTGGATTTCAAACTCATCTTCTAGGGAGGTCGTGGTACGCGTTGTGGGCATCTTGGAATTTAATCGCGGCTTCATAGAATTCTTGCACCTTTGATTGAACTTCAACACCACATGTGGTCGACATAAACTCTGTCACCTCTCTGATTTTGGTTGTCACATTTCCTTTAGCTGAGCCTCTACTCTTGCAAAGCCGGTAGGATTTTTCGTATTGAATTCCTTCATAGTCTAGAGTTTCATTTGGGCGCCTGTCACGCGTTGATCCTTCTGTCTGTTCTGTTGCATCAGTTGAATTCACTTCCATGAGTCTTGATAAACTGAGCGACGGATATCTTCAAACTAGTGTAGGCACCAAACAGACTTGAAATTTTCTATGACAGTTTATTCGATGCTCACTCGTGGATATAAAGGATATTTGAATGCATCCTAGTTGACAGTTACAAATAAGCAGGGTTGAATTGAAGTTTAGATGTCTCAGATGGTTCGACTAAAAGACAATAGATAAAAATTCTAAGGAAAAATTACAAACAAAACATAGAAGAAAACACACAACAAACTTACTGGTACTTTACGAGCGAGCTCATTCTTCAAGAGGTTGTGCATGAATGAAGTGTACTTGGAACAAAGGTCAGGATCTTTTAGTAGCCTTCTTCGTAATAGCCTTGATCAATGCTCTGCCAGGATCAGTTGTTTGGCAAGGTGGGTGGAGTGTTCCTCCAAGGTAGGGATATCTGATAAATGGCCATCCTTCAGGGCGATGGACTCCTCCATAGTGTGCATTGCCCACTGGTCGTCCTTTGACATTCCTGGATTGTCGTCGTCGACTGAGTCACTGAACTCTAAGTTGCAGAACCTTTCGAATTGTTGGTTAAGTTCGTTATCTGCTCTAACAAAGTTTGTTGTGCGTGATGACCTACCACTCCTTCCCAAAGGGCCATTGATGGTCCATCCGAAAACAGTTTTTGTTGCGTAGGGGCCTTGGCCTTCACACTGCCTCACTTCTCTGGGTTCCAATGCTTTAGGAACATCGTTACCAATAAGTAGCCCAATGTTGGCATCGATGTTAGGAATCTGGATGTCCTTGAGGTACTGGAATTTGTCCACGTCACTTTGTTTTGGGATGCTTTCTTTGCTAACTGGAAGTTTGGGAGTTGAGAACACAGTGTGGAGCTCGATCAATTCGTTCTCATTCAAGTCAAAGACTTCAAGACTGAGTACTTTACACTCGGTGATGCTGTTGCACTTTCCCGGAGTGGTTAGTGAGAGGGTGGTATCATCTCCATCGACGTCGAGCTTCTCCATCAGCTGATGAGAGCAGAATGATGTATTGGATCCTCCATCCAAGAAGGCGTAGGTTAAGGCTGTTCTGTCTGAACCCTTCGCTTTAGCCTTTACAGGGACGATTGGTAGGCCAGTTGTTGAGGTGCTGACCTCAGTCGAGCCACAGTGACTATAATGCCAATTCATATTGACAGAGAAATAGCGGCTAATAAACCAGATATCATAATCAGAAATGTCAGATTATATATATGGCAGTCCCATCAGACAGAAATACATCTGTTAAGGTAGTCGAGAAACTCTCTAAGTATAAAGACTTAGAAATTGAGATCGCCAGAATGTGGAAAATGGGAACAGAGACGCTACCAGTTGTCACTGGTGCACTAGGGGTCATTAAGAAGGGAGTGGAAAAGTACGTTGACAAAATCCCACGCACAGTCAGCATTGATGAGCTCCAAAAAATTACTCTTCTGGCTACAGCTCGCATCCTCAGAAGGGTCCTCTTTGGTACACTGTACTTAACACCCGTGGGTTGGACCCAGTGCTTTAGAGACTAAACAAGCAAGCCAAGGATTATAAGTCATAACAATAATAATAATAAAACTTTTATAATGCGCAAATTCCATAAAATGTTCAAATGCCCATGACAAGATTAAAAACGGAATAAAAATGCTAAAAAGCTAAAATTATAATTGAGAGTAAACTTACAATGATTTAAAAAGCTAAAATTACAATTAAAAGTTAACTCACAATAATAAAAACAACTATGATAACCATGCATGATGCAGAAGGTGAGTTTTTAGCTTGGCTTTAAAAATACTAACTGTGGTGGCGCTTCTTATGTCAAATGGTAACGCATTCCACAGTTTCAGTGCAGCACAGGTAAAAGAACGATCACCTAATGTAGCTTTAGATTTAAAACACGGATAACTAAGTAAACGTTTAACGCTAGAATTCCTTAGATTATATTTAGATGGGAGCCTAAGAGACGATAAATAAGTAGGCGCTAAAAAATTAAGAATCTTAAAAGTCATTAATAGTATTTAAACTCGATTCTGTATCTAATCGGTAATCAGTGTAATTCATAAATAAGAGGCGTTACATGACAAAATTTCTGGCGCAAGTGTTCTGTACTCGTTACAGTTTATTCAACAAGCAGTCTGGTAGTCTATATAAAAGACCATTGCAATAGTCAAGGTGACTTGTTATGAACGCATGGACAAGTATCTCAGTTGACTGCCGTGAAAGATACTTTCTGATCCGACGAATATTATAAATATAGTAAAATGAAGAGGCACAGATTTTTGTGATGTGTGATGCCATGAACAGCCTAGAATCAAACCAACCACCAAGATTTCTCGCGAGTGGCACGGGATGAATATCTGAGTCACCCACACGTATACCGATATTATCTAGCTTTTCCAGCTGTTGTGATGTACCAATGATGAGGAATTCAGTCTTGTCGTCATTAAATTTAAGATCATTATTCAACATTCAGAAACGAATGTCTCTGATGCAGTCTTCCATATTCCTCACCACAGCAAGTTATTCAGCCCTGTTGTTCGGACTAAATGAGATGTAAACTTGTGAATCATCAGCGTAACAGTGAATCATGGGCAGATGATATTTAATTATCTCAAAAAGCTCACTCGTGTACAATGTGAACAATAGCAGACCGAGATGGGAACCCTGAGGCACGCTGCATTCTAATTTAAAAGGTTTAGACAGTGACTCGTTGATCAGTACCGCTGAGTTCTTCCAGGCAAATAGGATGCAAACCAGGAGAGGGCTTTTCCCTGTATACCAAATGAGTTTTCAAGTCGATGTAGCATGGTGTCATGTTTAACCGTATCAAAGGCAGCACTCAAGTCAAGCAGAATTAACAAAGAAACACGTTGATTGTTCATGTTCAAGAGAATGTCATTCACAATTTTAAGCAGTGCAGTTTCTGTGCTGTGGTTCTGTCGATAAGCTGATTGGACCACTGGGAACAGGTTGTTGTAGTGGTGAGAGCACTCGCCTTCCACCAATGTGGCCCGGGTTTGATTCCCGGAGTCAGTGTCATAAGTGGATTGAAATTGTTGGTTCTCTACTCAGCTCCAAGAAGTTTTTCTCCGGGTACTCTGGTTTTCCCCTCTCCACAAAAACCAACACTTCTAAATTCCATTAGATCCGGAACGTTCAAACGTTTATTGCATGAGCCCCTGGCTCGGGAGAAAGGGCAACCACTCCTCACGTTATTGAGCATAAATAATTGATTTGATTTTTTTTATTTGATTTTACTGATAGATGCAAGCAACACCTTTAACCAAATGAACAGATCCGTCGGCTTGCATAACATCCAGATAACCTGTAAGGAAATGTCACTTTACATCATTAACACATACAGAAGCCCATCGAGGCTCTTTATTTGTGGCAGAGCTGAGATATTATCACTGGAGGGTACAATGTAGGGCGATCCCTTGGCCATACCCTGGTACTTGGTCAATACATCTTTTATTATCCAGAGCTTAAGGACAAGCATACCAGGTGTTAAACAAGTATGGCTAGCTGACGACTCTGCGGGGGTAGGACAAATTATGCCGTTGTATAACTGGTACAATCACCTGAGTCAGGAAGGAAAGAAGTATGGTTATCTAGTGAACGGATCATATTTTAAGAGGAGACCTCCATCACTAGGAGTTGCTTTCATGAGGGTTCTCTATTAAAATAAAATGCAACTACAATAAACATTGAAATCCTAAAAAGAAATAAAAATATTTACATAAAGCTAACCTCAGAATAATTACCTAAAAACCTATTCAAATTTATTTTAAAAATCATGTCTGGCAAAAGTTCAATAGGCAAGGAAACCCAATCGGTGTAAGCTCTAAAATACATCCTTGGCAGCCATTGGCTGAATTACAGATAGTTTACAATTCATATAATATAGAGAAAGGAACTAAAATATTGGCACAATAAATTGAAAAAAGCATTAAAAGGGAACGTTCATTTGATTTCATTTCCGCAGTTCATATATGATTCATTTCATATACATCATTCACGCTCTTCTCTTTCACAGGAACATGAACCCACACTTGAGCTGCTCCCAACGTCAGTGGCTTCATAGCTCAGTTGGTTAGAGCGTCACACCGGTATCGCAAGGTCACGGGTCCAAACCACGTTGAAGTCCTGATTTTTTTCAGGCTTTTTTTGGCAATTGCATAAATTCTGTTCACAACTGCGAGAATTATTCTTCTCCTGTGTGCAGGATGGAGACAAATTTAAAACTTTCGGTTCGATATATTCCGCGTTGTGAATGTATTACTGCCTTAAACCTAAATATTAAGAATCAGAAAATGATAGACTATTATATTAGAACAAGACATTTTTGACTTTATATGCACTTTAAGCAGTGTTCGTAACTCGATGATCATTCACATATTCACTGGATTAAATTGTCAACCTTGTCATTAACGAAAGAACAGAGAACAAACTTATAAGTAAACTTATAGGCAACCCTTGAAATTCTGGTGCAAACAAAACTAAATTCCAGCAAACAACAGTTTGGAGCCAACCCTGAAAGGAGCCAACCCTGACTACTGTACCACTGGTGTTCAACACAGAAAGAAAACTCCAAACTGTCACTTTGACAGGGACTGGGACCATGGCTGCAAAAGTTTCTGACAATTTCTACTACTACTTCCCGACCGCCTTTTACAAGAGAGGAGATGAAAACAAAACATTTTGTGAGGCAGGTTATAAAAATAGGTACCTATAAGGTACTTGTGTGGGTTACCATGTAGAAATGTGAAAGGTTAAATTTGGCTGTCATACTAGGAGTTCTCAGAGATTAGGGGAGTGTGCTCAAAATCTGTAGTTTGTGAAATGTGAAATTGGTCACGATATTTGACCCTCGTCTATTACCAGGTAATTTCTGAAGAGAAATTGGTAAATGTCAAAAAGTTCACAAATAACACAGGGAAATTTTGCAAAAAACCATGAGTTGTTTTTTCAATGGTAATTATGTAAAATCCCATTGTCAAAACCATTGGTGGTAAAGCCGAACTCTTAACATGAATGGTTTTTAGGTAGAAGCCATGAATGGGTAGTAACTGAAAAACACCATGTTTATTCTTTAAAAAACATTAGTGTTTATATTAATTACCAACATGGTTTTTAAAATAAAAACATGCGTGGTTGTGTGAATGAGAATACCTCTAAATAACATTGAACAAAACCATCGATGGAAATTGTGAATTATTAACATGAGTGGCTTTTAGGTAGAAGCCATGAATGGCAAATAAAATAAAAACATCATGTTTATTTGTTAATAAACATTAGCATTTGCATTATTTACTGTCATGGTTTTTAGAATAAAAACACGAGTGATTTTGTGAATGGAAATACCACTAAATCCCATTGTAAAAAACCATTGATGGAAGTTGCCAATTTTTAAACATGTATGGTTTTTGGATAGAGTCCAGAAATGGTTAATAATTGAAAAACACTATGTTTTTTCCCTTAAAAACATGTGTTTTTGTATACTACTAAATCCCATTGTCCAAACCATTGATGGATTTTATGTTAACTGAGGTGTTCAACTTGAATAAAAGACAAATGCTTCAAATTATAATCATTCTTCCTTTAATAATGTTCTCTTCTTTTTCGTTACCAACATGTTATAAAATTAATACAGGTAAGATTTATGTATACTAAACTCCTTTGCTTTACCTGATTAACTGAAGCAACAAACCACATTAACATTTATCCCAAAAACTTTCCTCTGCTTATAGAATTTCGCATTTTGCACATCATGTAGTGTGGCAAGCAGTTTGCGCAACAAGCATATTACAGTTACTAATCAGATAAGATTCCTGTTTTTCTTTGACAGATACTACCAAGTTTGTGAAATATGAACATCATACTCTGATCTGTAGAACTGAATAAAAGTCAACATGATGAAAAGAAGTGACTTCTTTATTAATCTGTGTAAGCCCAGTTTACTAGAATGGCTTCAACTTAATTATTTCATCCCTTGTAGGGTTTTGTGACTTGCCGGGCACTATCTTAGCATAGCCACTATCAACTAAGGATTTTGCCACAAGGCATCTTAAAGTATTTTTATCCTCTTTGTTAAGGTTTTTTAACCCAAGTTTCCTCCCAGAAGACTTCAATTGACTTCGTGGAACATCAGTTATCTTAATGGCATTGTACATTACACATATTATGGTTGTTGCCACTATCATTTCGAGACCTGAAAGAAAAGAACTACTAATTCAGAATAATGATCATAACCAAGTTCTGAAAGTGTTGTTGAATACTGTGCCTATAACAGGAACTGTGAGAAAACAAAAACAGCATTTTTCAACTACGAAGTAACAAAATAAAGAAATTTAATTTTGTCTCAAAGCAATACAGACATCCTACCTATAATTACAGTCAAAGCAGGTCAAGCGTTCCCGTCGCCAGTGGACTAATGAATTCATTAATGGAAAAATGATTTGGATTGTCGATTCAATAATCCATTCATAAAATGAATAATCCAATATATGAATTGGGTCTCGATTCAATAATTAAATGTCAATTTGGTTCATGAAAAATCTATTTGTTCGGCTTTATTCTTTGTCTGCTGTGTTCACTCGTATATGATTCCAGGCAGATAATTGCAAACGCAAAGAAACTGACAAAGGCTGAGGATCGAAATCCAACAATCCCCGCCAATAGACTGACCTTGACCATTGTGCTTTCTAAGAGGTCTGCTGTACTAATTGATGGCTGCAAAATATATAGCATAACCGTTTGTTTGGCTTTGACTACACAGAACTCATGCGCACTTAAATCTTAGAAAGAAGAAAAAAGAAAATTATGAGATCTTATATATGAGGTCGACTTGTGGGAAAGTAAGTTAAAAAAAAACAGTAATCGAGCCAACATTCCATTATTGATTCGAGGCTGAATGTGAACATCGGATTATTCATTTTATGAATGGATTATTGAATCAACTAACGAAATCATTTTCCCATTAATGAATTCATTGGTTCGTTAGCGACGGGAATGCTTGACCTGCTTTGACTGTAACGAGTATTCATTGAGGTGGAGGTGGCTAGTGGTGGATATTTACCTTGTTATGACTTGTGGTTATATTGTTATACCCTGATAAGGTCACAACACCATAATCAGAGACAACCACACCCAAGAAAAACAAACACAACTAGATATGAATACAAAACATGATAAGCATAAAATAAAAAATATCAAACCTATTTTCTTGCTGGAGTCTCCATTATAGCTACATGTACTCTCCTCATCACTAGTACTACTGGAGTCCTCGTCAATTACTGAGACTGTATCCCCAGACTTGTCACTACTGCCACTACTGGTACTTCCACTACTTTTGACTTTCCTTTTCAGAGTCTGGTTGCAATTGTTAGGTTGGTCAAACAGTTCTGCTGCTGTTGAACTGTCACTGGTACTTTCGTTAATGTCAACTTTTCTTTTCAGAGTCCGTTTGCCAGGCTGCAAATTTTGTAAGAAAAATTACAATACAACACAGAAACTGTATTTAAAAGGGGACGCATAATAACCTATAACAGTTTTCTAACGTATGGCCCTCAAAAATAACACCTTGGGCGGAGTTGATTTAAACAAATTGCCTGTGCCTTGTTTTTTATACTCATTTCTCAATATTTGGATATCCTGATGAAAGTTTGATAATTTGTTTCATGCAGTGAAGTTTTTTGTTTTATATATACTTCAAATAGTACAATAAATATTATGTCAGCTTACCACAGAATAGTCATGTCCTTTTCTAACGTGTTGTCTGCGTTCGTTGAGGATATCAAGAACATGCTGTTTTATACCTTCTTTTCCAAACCCCAAAACTGGAAAAGAACATTCCTCATTAAGGTCTTCTACCAAATTCTGCAGCTGCTCTTCAGCCTCTTTACTGTTTTTAAACGTTGGTATGTCAATTCCAGGCCATATTTTAATGACTGCAGCCCTGATGGCTTTCCTCCTGAAAAAATAACAACTAGAATTAAATCAATAAACCTTTAAATCAATAAACCTAAGTTACGTATACATTACCTAGATATCTATTCACTGTTTGTGGAAGGTGAATTGCACTTCAGTCCAATTCACACATGCTGAAAGCAAAATGGAAACCAAGTAGTTCCCCTTCACATCAAGAAGGGTATTATGTTGGAAATAACTTTTGAATGTATAGCAATAGCCCCAAAGAGAACAAGATGCAGGCCATTCATGCCATGTAGGTTGCAAAACTTGCTTCTCTGCAGTTGATCCCATCAAGCTTTTGTCTCTCGTGCATAGTGTAGGATAGATTTATTCTTTAAATGTTTTATTTCTAACTATTGTGAAGCACTCTGGACAAAAGGGATGGGTGCTATATAAGACTTGCATTATTATCATTATCATTATTGTTATTATTCATTGACTTCCAGGTTTTACAAATTCTATGGTAGGAGCACTTACTTGGCTTTGTAAATACGCTGGCTCATTTCTGACAATTGGTTGATGCTGGTTTTAGATGGTTTGTTTCGGTGTCCTACTTTTGTAACAACAATGGGTAGTTCAGACACTAATTCCTTTAAGCGCATCTGTTCACCGACTGTGTTTAGTCCACAAGCATTAAATTGGGATGCAGATCCCTCCTTTGCAAGGAATATCAGGGCCTTGCCATCTATTTCCTATCCTGGAGGAAAATTGGGCAGAATTACTGTCCATTTCAACAGAAATGGCCAGAAAGTCCTTGTAACTTTCGGTTGAAAAATCAGTGCAGCATGTACGACAAAGAATTTTGCAAACACTGGGACTGTTCCATACCGACTGGTTTTTCTCGCAAATGGTAAATGATCTAGACCTAAGAAATTATGTTACATAACTTAAAGGAGCACTGTCACGGTAATTTTGCTGTATTTTGGTAAAAACTGCTTAAGAGTGAATGCACAGAAGAATCGAGCAAACCGTGGCCACAGCTCAAAACTTAACCTACCCTCATTTTCAGTTTATAATAAGGTTTTAATGAGTTCATTACACTGCTGGTGTGAAAATTTCAAAATGCGACCTAGTTTGGAAATTATTTGAGATTATCGATTTCAACGGTCTGCGGGCCTAAAATTAGCCGCCGAACACGGGAGAACAGTCCAGTGACAGAATTGAGCTGACTTTCATAAACGTGTGAATATATTGGCAATTTTTCACTTAAAATGCACAAAACAGATTTCTAACAATATAAAAACGGCACATTTTTAAATTTCGAGTAGAAAATATCAACGAACGAGCAGAATTCTGATACATAATTTGCATAATGCTTATAAATACAACAGTTTACCGCAAAAACCAAAATCGAATTTTCTATATGGGGGAATTCTCCAAATTACCCCAAATACCGGTTACTACCCAAAGAGATATAGTACTTGAACATTATTTGGAAATTAGTCTGGTATTTTTGCTAACGCTTCAAAAATAAATCGATTATTTTGAGGTTATTTTTTGCCCCCGCCAATCGGGTCAATTGACACGTGCAAGTCACGCTAGTTTTACGTGTCGATTTAAGCTTATTTTAATGCAAAAACTGACATGATTCTTTAAATATGTACCTGTTTTGATGAAATTCAATTTATGTTCAAAAGGAGAGGCCGTTCAATTGGTAATTTCTGTTCTTGAGATCTTGTACATTGGAGCTGGGAGCGGAGCTGAGTCAAGTCTGTTTTCCCGTGACTGCTAAATCAGAATGACATCAAGAAATAATTCTCGCTCCAGTCTTCGTAAATAAACCATCTTTGCAGTGCCATACTTGATCCAAGTAGGAAAACATTCTAGCTCAATTTGGATCCTTTGTAACAAGCAGTGTATTTCCTGAAGTCGACGGTGAGTAAACAAACTATGGTACCGTTGATTGCGTGACCAGTCAATTTACGATTGTCTCCGGCGAAAAATAGGATTATATATATTTTAACAGTTTGGTATTATAAATTTACACCAGCTTTGTCTTAAATTTTTAACAAAGCATATCTGCCGCACAAGAGTGTAAGAATTTTCCGAAGCATCCGGCTCTAAATAACTCGTTCACCCCTCCCCCATGACAACTTCCTTACCACTATCTTTTGCACGAGGCTCTAATGCCCTTGTACTTTTATAGGCACATAAAACCGCTTGTGTAAGGCCCGGGTCAAGCACTTGATTGACTAGAAAGACTTCGCGAATATGCGCTAACATTTTTGAGCTTTACAAGCTTTTAAGATGTCTTACTCCCCTCCCCCTAACCCCGCATAGAACAAAACGCACCAAAAGCCTAAAATATCTAAGACCCCGTGTAAACGAGGGCAAATGTCTTCGAAGACGTTATTCAAGAGTAAAGATGCGGTGACCACGATAAACCGGCACGTAAGCGCGAATTTCTCAGCTCGGATTGACCTCATACCGTTTCGCGATAGTTTGACCTCGTAAAGCCCAAAAATGGTGGCACATTCTCGAGACGTTTGTTCTGCGTCTAAGGGACACACCATCAGAATTTTTTTGTTGGGGGTTGGGGGGGGGGTGGGGGGATGGTTAATTTTCGAGTCAATTGAATTTTTTTCCCTGAACTTTTCCCTTGTATGAATTTTATTAGGTCAGTTGATAAATATTTTTCTAGGGTTACTTGACGTACATGAAATTTTCGCATTTAATTTCCCCTTGCACGGATATTTTTTTGTAATCCCCCCCCCTACCCCAACCCCATACGTTTTTTAATGGTCTGTCTCTGAGACATAAGTACTGAGAAAGGGTTAGCAACCCCTGGACAATCTGGGCAGGGTGGTACCGTAACTATTATGTCGCGACGTGGCGTTTGGAATCTGGGGATTTCGTTGAATTGTTCCATCACTCAAATCATTTGAGCAATAAAAACACGCCTTCGCCCTAAATTGTTGATTAACGGAACCAACAACAGAGCAAAACAATAGGTCGCGAATCCTTGTTTTGGCTGTAACTCGCCCACGCACGTACATCTCATAAAATATCTCCTTTGCGCGTCTCATCATTCTCAAACTCAAGGCTCCCTGGCTTCAAACTTCCTAGGGGAAGCCCTGGTAGCAGCCTAATTTTCAAAAAGTGCACGCACGCGTACTATACACCGTTTAGCGCAACAAATTCTTGTATTTTTCGTTAAATTAATATCTTCTTCTCAGGCATACAAATACAATTTCATTCCAAGCATGAGTTAATGGTTGTTACCAGAGCCTCCCCCAAGGGAGGCAAGGGAGCTCTGGTTACGAGGGTACGCGAGCACGCTCAGCTAGCTACGAGAATTCTGCTTCCCCCTTCTTCACGAAGCTTTTATACAGTTTATATTTGGCAGCAAGAACACTGCTTCAGGAAGTTCTCAAGTCTTGAAATATATGGTGCTTTCCTCATAGCGGTAATGTCCTCTGTGTCGATGACGAAGTGCTCGCAGATATCCTTCAGCATGGTAATAGCAAATGATGAGAGCTTGGACTTGGACAACAGGTGACAAAGATTGTAACCCTCGTAGCAGATCGGATGGTTCAGTTGTACACTAGCCATCACGTGATCCCTTAGCTCACTGAACGCCGTCTTGGTAATTACCGCTTCGTCATCCTCCTCCTCCTCCTCGTCCTCATCAGAAATAACCGGCGCATGCGAGTGGACACTCGGGCTCCGCTTGGCGGCTAAACGCAAAAAGAAGTTCGTTATCTGTTTAGCTGTGAGGAATTCCGCACTAGAGAATACACGCTTGCCGGTCTCATCTCTAGCTGTAATCATTGACCTCACGACTTGCGCTGGATTCGCCTTCTGGCCTGTCGTTTCCCCGATCAGGAATTTGTTTGTCAAGCACTCTTTTTGCTTGTCCGAGAATCTTGCTCTGCTTGTCTGGGCTGGTTTGAGAGCCCAGCCCATCTGCAATCACGACTGTCGAGCTGGAGCATCCGTACTTGTGGTGTCCTCTCTAAACTGTGGCACACTTGTGAACTGGCCTTCAAGTCTCGCTGCATATCCACGGACAGCTTTGTCGAGCATGGTTTCACTTTCTAGCGCACGGACGTGCCTGCCGCAATCCAAGTGCCTCTGCAATGCCGAAAACCTCTGATATGATTTCGTGCAGCCTTCCTCGGGACATGCGTATAGCTCACTACGTTCAGAAGGTAGACTAGTAGGTGGGGGATCCTCCCTCGCGCTTTGGGAAGTAATTGAAGTCGTTGCTGTTCTGGACTTGACAGCAGAGAACTGGTCACACACCTCCTTGCCTGCAGAACCAGCAGATAACCGTGCTATCTGAAAATTGACGGGAATGTTTATCTTTGATAGCGGAAAATTCTTTCCCGTATGCCTTCCATAGGCGAATGTATGTGCTGCCATATTCTACGTTTGCCACAGTGCTGACTCCATCGAGGGTTACTTGCACTGCAGAAAAGGGCGAGACTACACTGTCGCAGAGGGAGACATTGAGACCAGGTACACCTCCAGAGGATTGTATGGCATCCATACAATACATCCATTGTATTTGGCATGCATTCGGGCGCGTTCCGCAAGGTATGAGCTAGAGCTTCAGCTGTTAAGAGGATTAGACAGCAAGTCTACCTTCATTGGCTGACAAGTTATAACTGACATGATAGCGCTAGGAAATGCCTAACTAACTTCGAAATCCAAGCACTGTGAGCTTCTTACCTTGAAATCACTCTTTAAGTAGCGTTTTGCGGCTCTGAGATGCTCCGACTGTTCCTTGGCCCAAGACATGCCCATAAAACTGTCGCCAAGGCACTGGGCGACTTCGCGTAGATCATCAAAGGCTTCTGCTCCCGCGGAACTAATGTAATCTAGGCCTTGCAAAGACTTGCGAACCGAGGTGGAACACACAGATAGAATATTCAACAGACCTCTACGGCTCAACGGCTTGGAGTTACATTCCTTGCTATAGGTCAGATACTGCCTGACTATGGATTCGGGTATCAGCATGCGCACAACATTTGGCACTGAGATGACTTCTTTTGTTGACAGCGTGATCGACTTCTCCCCAAACGGTAAATCTTGAATAATATGTGGACTTATAATAAGTAATCAAGTCGAGAAAGTGGTCGACCTGTGTTTGGGAGACAAACATTTTGGTATGTACTTGTGCTGCTGGGGGAACTCTGCCATAGCATATCGCGTGTTCCCTAGCTGTGGTAAAACGGTATCTGGTTAGATCTGGGATCCACCTTTTAACTGTACGAAATTGTAACTTGTCAGCCACTGGACAAGATTTGGCGCCGCGCTTGCCAAGTACTAGCGTTCATGTAGCATTCAGCCAATGCTGCCAAAAGAACCTGATCAACATCACCATCTTCAGTATCACTCGACGAGTCCAGGGCCTCAAGTGATTTGTAGAACACAAGAGTCTTCCATAAATGGGCAGACTGATGTGGAGCTATTTCCTCTAACACGGCGCCTACTGCTTGACGGGCCTTGCGCACATGACGTCTTCGGGTCCTACTGCTTGCCTCTGACCATGGGACACTAACCGGGTGCCGTACTGGACTGACGTCTTTGCTTTGTAGGAACTGGTTAATCTTTTTGAGTGGCGACGAAACTTCATGCACCGCAATTCTCGCTCGAGCCCGGGGGACTGGCGTACACGTTACGTCCAATGTGTCCTCAGGTGATGGTGAGTAAAGGCTTCCTCCAGGTCTCTCAAAGGCTTTCTCTTCTTCTGTTATCTTTGTGGGCACTGGCGTGCTCTCAGCACCCGTCACTGCTCCAACAGCACCCAGTAAAGGAACCGAGCTTTCCTTTTCCTGTTTTGAATAAATAAACAGGAGAACTTCATGCAATTGAGTGGTGACCTCGAGGGTTTATTCGTACTAACAAGGAAGTAATATTGGACTTGGGGGTCAGGGAAAGGATCACGTATGTAGGTCCGTTGCAAAGGATAAGGGCATTAGTATTTTTACACTTATCAATGCAGTGGAGATACAGTAGAACCCGGGTAACTCGAACTCTGAAAGGAAACAAAAAATAGTTCGAGTTAGCGGGAATTCAAGTTAATAGTTGTTAGTTACTGGGTTTTTTTAGCACTTTAGTGTATAATACAGTTCAACTTTACTTATTTCATCTGACAGGGTAGCATGAGTATGAATTTTCATGATGAAAACATTATCTGTTTGTTGCACCAATCAAAAACAAATTGCTGTAGTGTTAGTTGAGAGTTTTGTTTTATCGATTATAAAACAAGAGGAGCTAATGCGATGACATCCGAGTGGAGTTACGTACAAGAACCAGAATAAATTCGAGTTATCGGGGTAAATTCAGTGAAATTTTGATCAAGGGAAAAAAATAGTGCGACTTGGTGGGGAATTCGAGTTATCCAAGGTTGGGTTAAACGCATCGAATAAAAATGAATGAAAAGAGGAGTAAAATCCACGGGAAATAGGGACTTAGGGACTTGGTTCGAGTTAGCGGGGAGTTCGAGTTATCGACGTCCTACTGTAATAGATATGAGATATCAATACCATTCCATAAATGCACCATTACTTCCCCTCGTGACGTTTCTGCCAAACCCTACGTTGAAGAATAAAATAGCTCTCCAACGACTCTATCCGGGCCCCACAAACAAAACCGCACACTTCGCCCAAACTACTCAATTTACCACCTTCAACCCCTTTGTTAAGGAAAACTATGACCCAGTCCAGCGGACAAACTTGCCAAAGTTAAAGCACCAATCCTACAAGAAATCTCAGTTTCGGCAGGTGTGGCCACATGTGTATTTCCAGTTGCTGTAAGACTAATTCGACACTTGCAACACACACCTGTAAAAGAAAGGGAAATCAAAACGCTGTACTTTTAAATGAGACAATTATAAAAGAATGACGGGGCGGTTTCATACTGCAATGCCCCCATCCTCCCTCCCATTCTACCGCTCAAACATTTGACCCTCATATTCTATTCATAATCAATCATACCTGAGCCGACAGGCACAAGTTTGCCAGTTTGTTGCAAAATATGCTGTGACATCCGCTTGCTTATTCCCCTTTCCGCCTTCGGCCGATTCTTGAGTATGGTGCTGTGCTTTGAAATAACTGTAGGAACGGAACATTTAGATGAGAGGCGTCTCCAGCCAAGGCCAAGTGACTCTCGGTGGCGAGGACAGATGCTGAGCATGTCGACATTTCGAGGCGCAGCGAACACAGACACCCTTGCCAAAATGAGATCCAATTCATTTTCGACATCAGTTAATGCAAGCGCTGACTTGTGCACGCCTATGCTTTCTCTTGCACTGAAGTAGCGGTATGACCTCGACAGACTTGCTTCTGTCCTTCGTTTGAAAACCGCAATGGCTGCCAACAATTTCTTGAAAAGAGCAAACTGTTTCCTCCCTAGCAGCCATGGCGAACAACTTATTTCATCCACTCTGCTTTTGTTGCGCGGTTTTTCTAATTAAATTTGCGTTACACCTTAAAATTTAATTTATTTGTCGTCGTGCAAATATATCTTCTCAAACTCATAGCACCTAGAACAATGTACTGTACCAGTTTTAAAAGTGGGACAATAAATATTTGCTAACCATCTTATTTAACCACTTTTAAAATAACAGGAAAGCTGGTAATAAAAGAAAATGAATTTGCTACACCTCGAGTGTTTTGGTTTTCCATGCACTTATTTTTAGCCGGAGACAGTCGTTAATTGCCTGGTCACGCAATAAGAGGTACCCTACTTAGGTTTGTTTACTCGCCGTCGTCATTCAGCAAATACACTGCTTGCCATCCGTATTTAGGGCAGACTCTCATGAAATTTCCGATCCAAAGGAAATAGCTAATCTTTTTTGTAAATATTTTACTAACATTGGCCCTAATTTAGCTAGCAAAATTCCTGCATCAGAAAAGTCGCATAGTTCTTTTATACCCCCAGACTAGTCAATTCAATATTTCTTGAAGTTGCAAATGAGGAAGAAATTATTGAAATATGTCGTACTTGTCGTTTAGGTAATGCTGTAGGTCATGACAATATTTCTATGAACTTAATTAAAGATACTATTGATATAATAATCTCCCCTGTTACTAGCTTGATTAACTTATCCATCACCTCTGGTATTGTGCCAAATCAATTAAAAATTGCTCGAGTTATTCCTTTATTTAAATCTGGTGAACAGGATATACTTACAAATTACAGACCCGTGTCTGTTTTACCTGCATTCTCTAAAATTCTAGAGAGAGTCATGTACAATCGTCTTTTAAGGTTTCTTAATGTCTATAAAATTCTCTCTGATAATCAGTATGGTTTTCGCAAACATCACTCCACTGCTTATGCTCTAGCTTGTTTGTATGACAAAATCTCTTCCGCTATTGAAAATAAGGAATATACAGTTGGTATTTTTATAGACTTGTCTAAAGCCTTTGACACCGTTGATCATCAAATTTTAATTTCAAAACTAGAGCATTATGGTGTTCGAGGCACTGCACTTAGATGGTTTGAAAGCTATCTAAGCGATAGACAACAATATGTAGAATTTAATGGTATTTGTTCGGATTCTTGCCAAATAAAGTGTGGGGTGCCTCAGGGCTCTATACTAGGCCCCCTCCTCTTTCTGCTCTATATAAACGATCTGTGTAATGTGTCAAAGGTGGTGGACTTTATTCTTTTTGCTGATGACACTAACATATTTTTTTCTCACAAAGATTTTAATTTACTTTCCGAAACCATAAATTCTGAAATGTGTAAATTAACACAGTGGTGTCGAGCTAATAAGCTGTCAATTAACTTTAAAAAATCGAATTTTATGGTTTTTAGACCACGCCAAAGGAGGCAAACACTTGATCTATCTATTCAAATTGACAACAATAAGATTGATTGTGTGAAAGAAACAGTATTTTTAGGTGTTATCCTTGATGAGCATTTGTCATGGAAGCCTCACATTCTTAGTGTCTCTAGAAAAATATCAAAATCTATAGGCATTATTCATAAGTCAAGTTTTTGCCTTCCCGAAACTTCCTTACACTGTTTGTACTATAGTCTAGTTTACCCTTACTTAATATATTGTGTTTCAGTTTGGGGATCGACATATCAGAGTAATTTAAATCGCGTTATTCTTCTGCAAAAGAAGATAATAAGAATAATATCTAAAGTTCCTTTCGATTGCCACACTGATGTTCTTTTCAAAGAAAAGGAGATTTTAAAATTCTCTGACATTTATTTATACCAGATAGGTAAATTCATGTATCTTTTCAAAAGAGGTTTACTTCCTAATTATTTTCGTGATATGTTTACTCTCGCAAGCCAGTTACATTCGCATTATACTAGAAATTGCAACCTTTTTTACATACCTCCCTGCCGAACTAATATTCGAAACTTTTCAATTCGGTTTCAAGGACCTAAGTTTTTCAACTCGTTAAGTCATGACATTCAAAACAGTGAAAGCATCCGTTTGTTTGGGAAAAGACTTAAAAAATTCCTTCTTTCTTAGGCAAATATACTCTTTGTTGAGCTACTTACTTCTTCTTTTCTCTTTTTTTTTTCTTTTCTTTTTAAAATAATACATTTCATATTTCATGCTGTCCCCGCAATTCGTATGATGTATCCTATATTGTCAGGAAGCCTATAGTTCATAAGCCCCCGGCTTCTATATAGGCTTTCTTGTCATTACCACCTTAAAAATTTGTAGTCTATTGTCTTAAGTTTAAGTTATTATAAATTTCTTGTGTTTCGTATTTTTTAATTTTGTATTTTTATGTGGTTAATGGCAAATAAATGGAAAAATGGAAAATGGAAATATATTCGCTTGTTTATGAAAGTCAGCTCAATTCTGTCACTGGACTGTTTTCCCATGTTCGGCGGCTAATTTTAGGCCCGCGGACGGTTGAAATCGAAAATCTCAAATAATTTCCAAAGTCGGTCGCATTTTGAAATTTTAACACCAACAGTGTAATAAACTCATTAAAACCTTATGATAAACTTAAAATGAGGGGAGGTTATGTTTTGAGCTGTGGCCACGGTTTCCTGATTTTGCTCGATTTTTTTGTGCATTCGCTCTTAAATATTTGTCAAAGAACCTGTTTTGAAACATGAAATTCCCCTTATAACATTGGGAAGAAAATATTATGGTTTTTCTCGTAGGAAGAACAAACCATAATCAATTTTTTAACGACTTCTCTAAAATACAGAGAAAGAACATTGGCCAATTTTTTCAAGTTGCAACCTGGCCATCTGCAGCCAAACATAATTAGTTTCTGTGCACTAGGAGGGTTATTCTTAACAAAACTCTACCATTATTTTAAGGATTCTGTTGAAACAAATACGTTTTTGGCAATTCATAGTGACACTAAAAATGAATGAGACTGGCCCTTTAAGTTTTGCGCTCATAAGAGATCCGAAGAATGTCAACTCCTGAGCATCTAATCCCGAACACATCGCCAAAAGAAACTGAACCAAAAATCCTCACTCGTTTAACTTCACACTTCAGTCACTCCTATCATCCCCCTATTAGGACTTGCTTCAAGTTCCACCTGAAGTAATGCGCTTTCTTTCCACCCCAAAAATTGACAAACAAACAGCAAACGAAAACTGGTAAACTTAATTAATACGATCGCAAACAGATAACTAAAACAGGTTATCTTGTCCACAAGTTGTCCTGTACTCAATTAAGTCACTTTAATTTATATTTACACTTACCTTCGAACTTTTTTGCGATGTCTTCATTGAATTTCGACTGAACCTTTCCACGAACGTCTTCCACCGTCCACTCCATCGTGCAAGAAGGAAACGAAAGCATGCGAACTCTGGCTATATCTCTGGCTTGTCCATGGACAAGCTCATGTGCAAATATGGACAACGTCGTGTCCAGTCTTGCTCACGTACACAGGGGCAGTCTCAAGTTTGGCGGGGAATTTGTAAATGATAATCGAGATCGAGAGAATATCTTAATACACCCTAATATCACCGTTTTCAAACATGCTTGGAGCAAAAAGGCGGAGATTTGAGAAGCCTTGGTCACGGCAATATACAGTACTGTGCAAAAGTAATGAGAGCGAATTTCGTCGAAATTCGCGCTTTGTTCTCATCGAAATTTCGTCGAAGTTTCGCACATTAGACATGCGAAATTTCGTTGGATTGTGCGAAATTTCGAACAGGACATCGAAAAATCGAAGGAGCGATTTTTCGCACAAGCGAAATATTAGCGAAAATTCACGCTAAATGGAACGAAATATCAGCGAAATTTCGCAAAAATGAGCCATGCGAAATTTCAAACAAACGAAATGTCGGCGAAAATTCATGCTCAGTGGAACGAGACTAACGTGAGCACGTGCTCAGTGAAATTTCGCAAAACCGATAAACTTACTTGTGATTTAGGGACTTGTTCAATTGTTGTTCTTTCGCTTAGCTAATAACAAGTTAATGTCTAAAGGCCTGTCCAAACGGTAAATGTTTTACGGTAAAGCATTGTAGGGTGGCAAAACATTTTTCCGTTTGGCCACCTTGTTTTGTGCTGTTTATGTACAATATTACTCTAATAGAGAACCACGCGAGCCATGTTGTAGATCAGAATGAATCATATCCCTTTAATCAATTCCCCTATAAGGTTACATTGCGTCACTAGTAAATGATTAACACCACATCTCCCTTTCAAAGTATTTCACTAAATGATGAATATTCTTATTGCAAAAATAAAAAAAAAAAGAACTGAAACATCTCGAACGAAGACTAGCAAAATAATAATAATAATAATAATAATAATACACAATGTTTCTCCGTTTGTCTCTATCGGGTGATATTGGACTACAAGTCAAGTCTTTGGGGTGTCTTTATCAGTCGTCCCGAACGCGTACGCATGACAGAGTCATCCGGTATAATGGCTGGTTCTGGAGCAGCTGGTCTATCCTCCTGGTAGAACGGCTTGTCGTCGCTGGTCAACGGCTTGTCGTTGCTGCTCAACGACTCGTCAGCATATGGTTGAAGAGCGGACCGGTTCCTCCTCAAGATACTACCGGAAACTTCTACCAGGTAAGATCGTGGCTGGTTAGCCTGCGCACAGTTCCTGACCCTAGCTGGTCTGTTTTCGTCATGAATCCATACACGCTCGCCTGGCTGGAAGGGAACCAATTCCTTGACTCTGTGTCGCAAATCGTAGTTCTGTTTCTGTTTAATCTTCCGTTCACTCTCCTCCTGTCTCCATTTCTCTATTCCCGGCCAGCTGGGTTGAAGGGCTGCTGGAATACAAGGTAGTGTACATCTTATCTGTCGGCCAAACAGTAACTCGGAAGGTGTCTTTCCACCTTGCAGCGGTGTGGATCGATAGGCCAGAAGAGCTTTGGCAGGGTCTTCTTCTTTCTGTAGCAGGTTCTTTGCAGTTTGTACCGCTCTTTCTGCTTCTCCGTTAGACTGTGCGTAGAGGGGGCTGCTCGTGACATGTTTGAATTCCCAGTCTCTAGCGAATTTGGAGAATTCTGCCGAATCGTACTGGGGGCTGTTATCCGAGCACACAATTTCTGGTATCCCGTGTCGAGCGAATACCGATTTGAGGGCTCGAATCGTTTCCATGGAGCTGAGTGAGGCTAGGTAGCTGACTTCGATGAACTTTGAGAAATAGTCCACCACAATCAGATAAGGCCGCTTTTTGACATAGCAAATATCCATGCCGATCATTGGCCACGGCCTATCCGGAATTGCACTTGGGATCAAGGGTTCCTTGATATTTGGCCTCCGTACTGTACACTTGCGGCATTGCTTGACAAGATCCTCAATTTGCTGACTAAAACCTGGCCACCATACTGATCGCTTTGCCCTCTCGTGACATTTCGTGACACCTTGATGACCGTCGTGGATGCGGTCTAGGATCTCCAGCCTTATGGATGTGGGAATGACAATTCTGTCTGCCTTAAGAAGCGAGCCGTGGACGACTGAAAGTTCATCCTTGACTTGCCAGTAGGGTTGAAGTGCATCTGGGACTCTGGGTCGTTCTGGCCAGCCTTCGCCACAGTACTCCTTTAGTGCCTGGCAGATTTCGTCTTCCTCTTGTTTTTCCCTAATACGCTCAAGCTGTGTGTTAGAAGCTGGGAGGGAGTTAAATATGTGATGAACATATAGATTAATTTCTTCTTCGGGTCTTGGATCGTTCTCTTTGGTTTCCCTGACTATGGGTGCTCTGGAGAGTGCGTCAGCGGTGCTGAGGTGTTTGCCTGGGACATGGGAGACGCTGAAGTCGAACCTCAACAGTCGGATACAAAGCCGCTGGATTCTGGGCGACATCTCCTCTAAATTCTTTGAACCAAGGATAGGAACTAGCGGCTTGTGGTCTGTCTCCACAAGGAACTTTTTGCCAATTAGATAGTCGGCCAACCTCTCGCAAGCGGTTGCTAGGGCCTCCTTTTTGATCTGGGCGTATCGTCGTTCTGTTGGAGTGAGAGCGCGAGATATGAACACTATTGGCTTCCACTTCCCATCGGTTTGTTTTTGGGTCAGGACGGCACCCAGACCGTAAGATGATGCATCGGCAGACAACGTAGTTTTGAGGGAAGGATCGAAAATTGCAAGTGCTGGTGTGCAACTCAACTTTTCTTTGATGCTTTCAAAGGCACTGCGTTGCTGGGGGCCCCAGATCCAGGAGTTCTTGCTGAGAAGTTCACGTAGTGGGTGGGTGAGTTCAGCCAAGTTTGGAATGTACTTTCCTGACTGGTTGACCATTCCATAAATCATCTGAGCTCGTGTATATCGGTAGGTTCAGCTAAGTACTTCACCGCTGCTATCTTGCTTGGGTCGGTGCGAATTCCGTCTTTTTCCACCAATTGGCCCAGAAATCAAACAGTCTCCTTTGAGAATTCACATTTTTCGGTGTTAAGTGTGACGTTTGCTTCTTGGAGCCTAACTAGGACCACCTCTAGCCTTTCGTCGTGCTCTCCTTGATTTGCCCCGTACACAATGATGTCATCCATCTGACATTCGACCCCAGGTAGGCCTTCCAGGATTCTTTGCATGCTCCGTTGGAAATGTTCTGAAGCAGAAGAAATACCAAATGGTAGACGCGTATAGCAGTACCGGCCCCATGGAGTGACAAATGTGGTTAGCAGCTTTGAGCTCTCTTTCAACTTTCGTTGCCAGAACCCACTATTGGCGTCCAGCTTGGATATCACTTTCGCACCGGCCAGCTTTCCCAGTGTTTGCTCTTTTGTGGGCATCGGATGATTCTCTCGAAGTACAGCTTTGTTCAGCTGAATGAAGTCACCACATATGCGAACGTTTCCATTTGACTTTGGGACTACTACGATGGGTGAACACCACTCTGTGGGCACATCTACCTTTTCGATCACTCCCATTGTTTCCATACGCTCCAGCTCTGCCTTGACTTGTGGCAGCAAGGGAATTGGAACACGTCTCGGTGTGGTCTGGTTGAAGGGTTCATACGCTGACGTCAGTTTAATCTCATATTCTCCGTCCATGCAACCCAGGCCACTGAAGAGCTTTGGAAAGCGTTCCTTAATTCCTTCTGCTAGGTGAGTCACGGCTGCAACCTTTGCGATGGTTTCTAATGCTACGCAGACGGATCTACCGAGGAGCGGGGTCTCCAAGTTCTCGACAACGTAAACATCTTCTACGCAGGATTTTCCTTTCAGTTCAAGATTCGCTTTTAGTACCTCCAGGCACGACAGTGGGCTTTTGCACGGGCCGAATAGTTTCTTGCGTGATCTTTCAAGCTTGTTTTGCCCGAAAAAACGCGAATAAATTGACCCACCGATAACTGTTACGTCGGCTCCGCTGTCTAGCTTGAACTGAATTTTTGTGCCATTAACGTCAATCTCTTCTTTCCAAGGTTTTACGTCCACGTTTCCAATCTCTCTGAGGAAGAATCTGTCATCGTCACGCTCTTCTTGCTCATCCAAATCGTCGGCTGCAATCACACCAACTTTCTTTGGAGCCGACAAGCAAACTTTGGCGAAATGACCTCTTTTGTTACACTTGGCCCATATAGCGTCCTTTGCATGGCATTTTTGGCGTGCGTGATATTCCGAGATAACGCCGCAACGCATGCATTTCGTTGGTTGCCTTTGTGACCAATTCTGTCGTCGGTCATGGTGTGCTTTCGATCCTTTTACTTCATCGATTTGTGTTGGTACTCCACTTCGAAGCGATTCTTGTTGCTTTTTAACTGACTCACTCTGCCTGGCACTGTTTATCGCCGACTGTAGCGTAAGGGCTGAATCCATCTGGATTTTCTCACTCAGCTTGACATTTTGCAATCCCACTACAATACGATCTCTAATTAACTCGTCTCGAAGGGTTCCAAATTCGCAGTACTCAGACAAACAATAGACATCTGTGATAAAGGCGTCAACTGGCTCATCCGGTTCTTGCTTTCACATGTTAAACTTTGCCCGTTTCAAGATCAGGTTTCTTTTTATGACGAAATGTTGATCGAATTTTTCTTTCACTTTGCTGTATTTCTTCTTGTCTCCCTCGGCGAAAGTAAAGCTCTTTAAAATGTCGTCTGCCTCGTCACCCATGCAATAAATCATGGCATTGATCTGTAACAGTTCGTCTTTTTTGTTTAGTTCGGTCGAGATTCGGTACCGTTCGAACCATCGTATCCATTTAGGCCATTCTTCTGGATTCTTGAAATCGAAAGATGCTGGCGGGGCGATAATGTTGGATGCCATGTCGCTCAATCTTTCCTCGATTTTCTCCATTTGATTACTTCTGACACCATGTACATGTAGAGAACCACGTAAGCCATGTTGTAGATCAGAATGAATCATATCCCTTTAATCAATTCCCCTATAAGGTTACATTGCGTCACTAGTAAATGACATGTTTTAACGTGTTGGGTAAGATTTGAACTCTGTCAAACATTCGATAAAACATCTTTTTTTATCTTTCGATAAAACATCTTTTCTAAAACATTTCTTTTGTTCTCGTGTTTGGTGAGCGATGTTTTGCGCGTTTGGACAGATGCTTAAAACATGTTTGATGCGCGCATGCGTGCTGACTCTATTAGGTTTTTTGTATCCATGGATACGATGTCCCGCCACGTGCTCATTTCTCTCAAGATGGCGAATGAAGAGGACGTTTCAGTCGATCTGTCAGAAAATGTTATCGAAGATAAGCCTAGACCAAAGCGGAAAGGAAATAAAGCTAATAAAAGGAGATGGAGTGACGAAGAGACGGACATTCTTCTCGATATGTTTGAGGAAAGCGCTTGTCTATGGGACATATTTACTAAAGACTATAACCGGGCTATCACATGGAGGATAAGCGTGACAAAACTTGTGAGAAAATTCAGGAAGAACTGGACATACTGATTGCTGAGACCAAGATAATTGGGCTGCGTTCGCAGCTTAGTCGTGCTTCTGGAGATTAGTATTTGTTTTAAGATGTTTTATGCCGTTTGGCCACTCTGTAAAACATAACAATAAATAATAATAATAAAAGCTTATACCGCACTTATACAAACTGTCCTAAGCGCCTTATAATTCATAAATTCGATAAAATATAATAAAACATAAATATACATATTAATATACACAGCTATGGCTTAAACAAATACAAACAATAAAACAAACAAACTAACTAACTAAAGGTTATATGCTGATTTGAACAGGTACGTCTTACGTTTAGATTTAAAAGAATTAATACTATCAGCTGATCTAATATGAAAAGGCAAAGAGTTCCAGAGGATAGGTGCCTGAACTGAATAAGATCTATAGCCATAAGTTTTAAGATTGTAGGGAACAGTCACAAGCCTAAGTTTATCTGAGGATGATCGGAGGGTTCTATTGGGCCGGTACATAGACATGTTTTACCCTAAAACATGTTTTAGCATGTTTTCCCGTAAAACATTTACCGTTTGGACAGGCCTTAAATCCTTCAAATACAAGTACGTTCGATCTCCATTGTGTCCACTTGCATGAAAACAACCTCAAGGGAAAGTAAAAAAATCACACCTCAAACTCGGTGGTCTCTTCCTCTCTTCTCACAATAGATCTTACCGATTATAACGGCGGCCAGGAGTTCGTTTTTGGTTCATTCAAATGGCTGTAACCTATCATTATATATTTCTCATCGTCACGTTTTATCATTGCAAAGATATTTTAAAGGGACTATATCATCCAACGTGCATGCACGAGTTGGTCAGAAAACTTTTGAAAACGTTAGCCTAACTTTTTCAAATGCTGTCGAAGGTTCCAAGTAGCCTATTTCATCTGTTTGAATCGCGTTAATCTTGAGAAAAATTGAGGAAGTTTTTGCTCACAAGAAGTCTTAAGGAAATACAGACGGCTTTTGTAGCAATATCTTTTTGAGATTTGGCTTTGGAAGAATTATTTTCGTGGAATTGTGATGTCTACTAGCGGCGGTCGTTGTGCTGGCAGTGGACGAAAGAGAATTTACGACAGCAACGCCGTCAGACTCAAAGTTTAAGAACGTGGAAATCAGAGAATTTGCCTGGATTGTTTAATTTATTCTTCTTGGGTATAGGCGAAATTAAAGTCCGGTTATTCCACCGATTTCAAGTTCGCGGGACATCTTCGATGCTTTGCATTTGATAAGACATTCAAGCTTAGCGGTTTGTTTTGACATGACTTTAATTTCTTCGTGCCACAAGGACATAAATTGGTGCAATTCACTTTGCAGTTTTACAGGGGAAACCATTGGTTTTTGAGGTAGTTTTTCGAGAACAAGTATTCCTGCAGATGCAAGGATCGGTCTAAAAACCAAAGGGAAACAAAGTAAGTCACTGTCATCAAAAGTGTTTGCCGCAATCGATCCGAAGAACAGTAAGAAGAAGAACAGTATTCACGTCAGACAACATACAACGCGAATAAACAGGCTAGACTCACCACAATAGACTCGCTTTCGACAACAGCAACGACAATTTCCGTGATTTCGAAAAAACGGGCATGTAAATTCTTCTCTCCACATTGTATGAAAGTGTTGTCGGCACGTAGGAAACAATGGCTGGCGTCCGGGCGAGCGAGACTGTTGTAATGAGCTGTATGCAAATTAGTTTCAGCCGGTCCCTACTGCGCATGTGCCCTAGCTGACATAGTCCCTTTAACACTACGGCGAGTTCACAACTCAAATGTTTTAGCGTCAAATAGAGCATTTTAGCGCGGGTTTGTTTTTTAATTCGAGGCGGGCAAAACTACAAAACGAAGACCTAATGTTTTAGCGTGAAATAAAGAGGTTTAGCGCTGGTCTTCGTTTTGTAGTTTGCGTTGGGCAAAACTAAAACGAAGGCCTAATCGATTTCAGCGTTTTGCCATCAAATAAAGCCTTTTAGCGAGGGTCTTTGTTTTGAAGATCGAGGCGGGCAAAACTACAAGACGAGGACCTCATCGATTTCATTGTTTTAGCATGAAATGAAGCGTTTTTGCGCGGATCTTCGTTTTCAAGTTCGAGGCAGGTAAAACCACGAAACAAAGATCAAATCGATTTCAGTGTTACAGCGTGACAGTGTCTCGGGATCAAAACACGTCAACACTCAACATAAGACTGGGTCATTTAAAGCTATGAAATGAATACATGTAATTACCGTTAGTGACATTTCAAGCGAAATTTCGCGCAGCCAAATAAATTGCTGCCCGAAATTTCGCTTCCCCAAACGAACTTTCGTTCTGCCTACAACGAAATAACATGCGAAATTTCGCATGCCTGCACGAAATTTCGATAATTTCAGAACAATAGGTTCATCGAAATATCGCCGAAAATTCACTTTCTTCGAAATATCGCGCAATTTCGGCAAATTTCGTCGAAATTCGACGAAAGTCGTTCTCATTACTTTTGCACAGTAATGTATTGCCATTTGCCACTGTATTGTCATTTGCCAAGTTACAGGCATGTACACTGCCCTTGCAATAAATGTGAGTATGCTGCTGTGTCAACGTCTGTACAATACTCTCATTGGAAAGAGACCGAGGCCTTACAAAGCTTAATGAGGTAGGAATGACTATGAGGTAGGAATGAACTCTGCACTAGTTGATCTCACACAGAACAATTTTTATCTGATTTTTTTGTTAATTTAACAGAGCTTACTATTTATACATATAATAAGCTGCCATTAATTTTTCTTATGTTAATACAATGTTCAATCCTCTATATTGTAGTGAAGAAGGCATTGAACCACCCAGTCCCAGTTTCACTGAAACTGATGCTTCTGATGCTGTTGACAAAGAGAGTGACTTACAGGTGATGGAGGATTGCACTGCTAATAATGCTGGCTTAGCAACCTCAAGTGCCTCAGATGTTCCATCTTTGGCGAATGCTAGCACTGAGGGTGACACTCATTGTGGAAAGGTTTCTTTGTGTTGAAATTGATGAGCAGTATCAAACATTTGTTGAAGGCCAAATCATTCAAGTTAAAACAGATGACGGACAACCCGCACAATTTGAAAATACTGGTTATTTGATTGTCAAGAAAGAGGCATCTCCACAGAAAATTGTTGTGCCTGTTACATGTGTACTAAGGAAGGTCATTCTTTACCCTCACCGCCATGAGCCTGATCACGAATTTGTGGTTGTGGACTTTTAGCGAAAGACTTCACCACTAACCGAGTATGATGTTGTTGTACCATTCTATCCTGAAGAAGGAGACATGGTACTCATAAATGGCACTTATCCAGAACCATGGCTTGGAAAAGTAATAACCATCTATGAAGACCGTCAGATTGCTAAATTATTGTACTATATCAAGAGTGGAGAAAAAGATGATGTTGGTTTTCAGATAGACATCTATACTCCTGAACGAAATCCTCGTCTGGCCTATGATAAAGTTTCCTGGAACTCAATAATAACACTTGCAGCAGGAGAGTGGAATAATAACGCATGGGAGAGGCCAGTACATTAGGTACTGCAAAATATTAGTAACATTTGTTTAATGTAGGACATGAACTTTTTTTATTTTTACATTCATCTATGAGTTCCCCCAATTATTATTAAAAAAAGATGCCTATGTAGTATTGGGAAATTGAAAAAAAAAACCTTCATTGGAGAAAAACCTTCCATAATGGTATGCAATGAAAAACCTTTCATGTTTCCAAATGTAAAAATATTGTGTAACTTCCTATGACAAAATCAAATGAAATTGATGGTTTATTTATAATAATCATCAAGGTATTTAAATTGACATTAATGTTTTTAGTTTCCAGAATGTGGCCTGTCTTAAGTGTGAATGGGAGATTTAAAAACCTTTCATGGTATTTGAGAGAAAACCATTCATGTTTACAACTGATAAAATATCATGTAACTTCCATTTTATGACAAAATCAAACGATATTGATGGTTTATTTATAATAAACATCTATGTATTTAAATTAACATTCACGTTTTTAGTTTCCAGAATGTGGCCTGTTTTACTGTGAATGGGAGACTTAAAAACCTTTCGTGGTATTCATGAGAAAACCATTCATGTTTACAACTCACAAAATGTCTGGTAACTTCCATTATGACAAAATCAAATGACTTTTATGGTTTATTTATAATAACCATCTATGTATTTAAATTAACATTCATGTTGTTATTGGTCAGAATGTGGCCTGTTTTACTGTGAATGGGAGATTTAAAACCTTTCATGGTATTTGAGAGAAAGCCATTCATGTTTACAACTGAAAGGATATCATGTAACTTCCACTGTGACAAAATTAAATGATATTGATGGTTTATCAATAATAACCATCTACGTATTTAAATTAACATTCATGGTTTTAAGTCCCAAAATGGGAATTTGATTTTAAATACATTGATGGATTTTTCCCAAAATGGGAAATTGTTCAAAACCATTCTATCATTTACAAAAACACCCATGTTTTTTTGTAAAATTTCCCTGTGTAAAACGATATGAGATAACCGGAAATGTCACGCCAGGGATATTTAAAAAAATTAGCCGAAAATTTTTGCTTTTGTTTTGTTCATTCAAACATGTCTTTCATAAATAAATAGATAGATAGATAGATAGATAGATAGATAGATAGATAGATAGAAAGATAGAAAGAAAGAAAGATAGATAAACAAAAAAACAAATAAAGAAAGAAATAAAAAGTAAAGAACGGTGCAGGTCTCCCAAGCCTTGAAGTGAGCTGAAACAAAAACCAAAAAGTTGCATGCGTTTGCACAACTAGGATGCCCTCTTTCAAAGGAAAAAACCTCTGGCATCCAAGGTAAGCTAGAGTTGTCCATTGAAAAAGACTTCATCTGTTTGCTTGGTTGCCAAAGAGAAAATCTGCACCCGTTGAAACGGCTGCAGTTATCTACTTGCAGCCTTTTAAACCGGCTGTCACGCTGACAATTTTCGTAGTCAAAACAAATTTTCTGTGTCTTCAAAGATTTTCAGGGTCAAAAGTTAGATCTTCAACAGCCTCCGAAAAATTAAGCTCATTTATTTAGCCTTCGTTCTTGGTTGCTGTTCTTCGAGCAAAATATAAATTTCGAAAAAGTTCGACGACATTAAATGCACAATGTGTTACCATATGCAAATTAGCGAGTGTGTTTGTTTCGCGGTTTTAAATGTAAACATTTGGCTTGTTTGTGTGGTTTGAATTTCTCCAACTACAGATTTTTCTTTCCCAAAGCCGATACAGATTTCATTTTGCAAACTGCAGATTTCATTTCAAAAACGACATATTTCATTTTGTAAGCTACAAGTTTTCATTTTCGAAACTACGGATTTTCATTTCGCAAAGCCAGTACAGATTTCATTCCGCAAACTACAGACTTCATTTCACAAACTACAGATTTTCATGTCGCTCCATTTCGTTTCGCAAAGCGACAGTTAGCTCTTCAAACACAGAAGCATGACCTGACCCACAGAACAAACTAAAGGGTTACGAAGACAGGAACACATCACCAATCCACATGGTAGGAGACGACTTAACCTTGCTGCAAAATAAACACCACTGCTTTTTATTCGGCCGAGATTCGTGCACTGAATGCTGTGATAAGTTGAGGAAGTAATTCTGCCCAAAAGCATCGTAAATTTTGCTTACTTTAGACATGTTGCTTACAAACAAAAACAATAGAAGCAAACACACTTGGAGTCTGGATTTGACTACATTCGACAGTAAGGATGATGCAATCCTTTTGTTGGATTGGTTTCCTTACTCCCAGGGGATGTCACGTGATGTGTTACGGACAAATACAATGACTGTAGTGTGAGCTACCACAGGTAGCCCACACAAAGACAAATGCAGTGATATGCCATGACTTCCATGAGAAACGTAACCGCCAGGGAATCACGAGAGCAGTGGCGACATCCACTGTATTTTGGGAAGAAATTTAATTCCTAAAATGGGATTTTTCTGTCTATTTCACGTTCATGCAAAGAAGAACGACGCTTTGCTCAACTCGCCGGGTTTGAGACTTTAAACCACTGCTCTTTCCAGTTTCCTTTCAGCTGATTAGTTAATTACAATTTGAAATCTTTTCACAGCTCCTAAAACGGCTTCTTTAAGGAATGCAAATCAAATGCTGAACTCGTTGGAGAAAAAAGTTTCATTCAAGGATGCATCGGTGGGGTGCTACTATGCAATTTATTAAAGTTTATAATTGAAGGGCTGAGAGCATAAACTCCCTATGTGTAATTTTAGGTCGTTTTTTCGATTTTGCTCGGAAATGAAACAAAAATCAATGAATAAAAATACCGGACAATATTTTTGAATCGAATTGCTTGCAAGTCAAATGCAAAAATTTGTTTCGTTTCCGAGGAAAATGGAAAAACGACCTAAAATTACACATAGGCAGTTTATGCTCTCAGCCTTTCATATGTCTGCCTTATTAACATGCAAGAACCAATGCCCAAGGGTATTCTTTATGCGCAATGTGCCTTTGTGGCACATAAACAGCCCACAAGATGCCCATCCGACTTGGAAATGGTCGACTTTTTTAAATGCAGCGCTTATTACCAGTGTTTTGCTTACTGACAGTGCTCAAGAAGCTTCCTTAGCTGGAAAACAGTGCGCAACATTCTGGGTTGACTTAAAAACAGCACACAGCAGTCTTGGTTAACCTTAAGCCAGCCCGCATAGATTTTGTCCGACTTGAAAACAGCACTCAAAAGATGTAGGGTTATTGTTAAGTTTATAATTAGGGTTAAAATTAGGGCTAGGGTTAGTGTTGGGGGTTAGGGCTAGGGTTAGAGTTAGGGTTAGATTCCTGTGTATATTTGCCCCCCTTGAGTACATATCTGCCCCCATTTCAATGCGTATTTGCCCTTTGTGCATATTCGCCCTTCTTCGTGTGCGTATTAGCCCCCATTTTTTTGCATACTTGCCCCCTTGTTGCGTATTTGCCCAAATGTGCGTATTTGCCCAGTTGACATTGAGGGTTTTTTTACGTTAGATCGGTGGGGTTATGGGTGAATTGGCTTAAATTGCATCACATGAAATCTTATGGAAGGAGCTTTCTTCTGTGGTGTCGGATTTCTGATGGGACGTTAATTTTCCAGTTTGTATTTTTTTCAAACGGGTTGACCCATGATTTTGCTTCAAAAATTCCAATTTCCTAATACTTTGGGGTATATGTAGGAGGGGTTCAACAGTGGTGCCTGTTAATAGCTAAGACTGTTTGAAAGAAGTCTGGAGCAGTAATAAGGATTCGTAGTTTTTTATTTCGGGGGTATCATGAGGTCACCAACTCCACTTATTGTTGCCAGGATTTCATCGCATTGAAGGTGTGGTTTCCTGCCCCCCCCTCCCCCACGTCCCTTTATTTTTTAATGCAACAGTATTTGTTTTGTTTTTCTTGTTTTGTAAATCAACAGCATTTTTGTGTTTTATAACTTAACAGCATATTTTATTTGACTTTACTTTTTTCTTTGTTGCTTAAAAATTGTCTTAACTTTCTTATAACAGCGCTTGAAGCCCTCTTGCTGCTGAATTCGATGAAGAACCTTATCAGTGAGGAACATGTTCTTAATCTGGTCCTGTGTTGGACAGGACTTATACTGCATGAGGCAAGCTGCAATGGCCTTAGTGTCTACCTCACTCCAGAACTGCCTAGACTTTTGTGTCCCATCGTCATCAGAGTTTGTGTTCCACTCATCTATGTTAACTGGCTCATGAAGCAAGTCTTCAGGCACTTTCCTCGGATAGGTATTCTGGAGATAAGTTACATGGTTCACGACTTGTTTCACTCTTGTCTGGTATGAAGCCAGTTTACGCAGAGTATAGTTTGTGTACATTTTGTTCCTGATGTACTTCAGAGACAGCTTTTCCCCCCTCTCAATGTTCTCCCCAAAGACTGTCTGTACAGCCTGCTTTTGTTCATCGGTTAAGCCTCGCTTCGGATTGACTGGACCCGACTTGATGGATATTTCTTCTTCATTGGCTTTTGCAGGGCTTGTGGAAGTTTCAGTCTGCGGCTCTTCGGATGTGTCCTGGGCATCTGTCACAAGTCTAGATTCTTCCTGTTGGATTGGCGTAGCAGCTGTAGTTGCAGTGGTTGACTTCATTGGTGTTGGTGGGATGATGTCTCCATCATTTGCTGTGGTTTCTTCTGCAGACTCAATCGATGCATGTTCGTCAGGCTCAACTTTTTCCGAATCTTTTTCTTCTTGAGCTTTAGTGGTGATCTCCGCAATAACGGTCATAACTTTTGATGCCACTTTGGTCATATCAGCTCTGACATAATTTCGCTTTGCTGTTTGTTGGGAATGGCTCATAACCTTGGCTACATCTTCTCCTTCTTGTGGAACTTTCTGATGGGTTCACGTAGCGATAAACTTTCTAACTTGTGTTGCTCCAATGCTCTTGTTGACTTTCACTTTGCTCTTTTCCCAAAATGCAAACAGTCTCTTGCCAATCGTACCCTCTTTAAAGTGTAAGCCGTTCTGCTTTACAAAGATGTGTTGCTCGTCTTTATGCGCCCATTTTGGTCTGATTTTGTGTATGTAAACTTCCATGATAGCCTGCATTTCTTCGTTCATACCTAGCACTGCTGGGCCCTTAGCAGATGTCTTATGCTTGGCAACCAATATAATTCGGTTCTCCCCCTCCTCTTGAGACGTTGCATAGTCATGCAAGGTGGCATTCTCCAGTGGTGCAGGGCGAGTGCCAGTGGCAAGTGAAAATTTAACCAACAACAGATCACGGGCATCGATGAATTCCTGTGGGCTTAAAGATGCACCGCTTCAGGCAAAGGTTAAAGCCTTCATTCCATCCACGTAAGGAGGAGAAGTCTTAAGTTTCTCTATGTCCTCACTGCTGATGATTGTGTCACATTCGTCAATGTACCGTTGCACTTGTATGTGGTGCGTCTCACTAAGAACTGTTGAGCGCCAGCCCTTGAGTGCTGGGATAAGCTTAGCAAATAGGTCGTAATAATTTGAGTAGAGAGGTGGCATCTCTTTAATGATGTATTTCCTGCTAGTGATAAACTGAAAGAATTCTCCAAGCTTTTTAAGTATGAGATTATTGTCCCAGGTGCCATGCTCTTGTTTTGGAGATGTGGGTGTACTCAATTATGCCATATATCATCTCCATCCCTTTGACCAAGCACCGTGATGTCTGTGCCGCCTGGTTCCAATTCTTCAAGGATCTTATTCATTTGGGGGACTGCTGTAGCGTTGTCTCAAGTTTCTTATAACCAGCATCTGGAAGGTGCAAATACTTGAAATAGCCGCAAAGCCATTGGTGGCGATAATTTTCGAATTCCTCCCTTGAGTAATAAATTTCAAAGGTCTCATTCTCGTCTTGATCAAATTCACTCAAGTCTTCTTCAGATGTCTCCGTCTCCTTCTGCAGTTCGTATTCGGAGGTTTCAGTTTCACTGTCTTCTTGGGGGCAGTAGTCAGGTCTTCTTTGGAAGTTGCACTCACTTGTTGGAGGGTGGTATTCACGTCTTGTTTGGAGGTTTTCTTCACGTCCTGTTCGGGGGTAGCACTCACTTCTGGTGTGGAGGTTTTTCTTGTGTCTTCTTCAGGAATGGCGCTAATGCACTCTTGATACTGTAGTTCCTCTTCGGATTGCAAAGGGTATCTTCTCCATCATCAGAAGAAAGTCTCCCTTTGTTGAGGACCAGGTCCAACTCTGACAGTCCTTTGTAAGGTTTAGCAGCTCTCAGCAACATGCGGTATTCGACAGTTTTGGCCTTTTTCTTGTGGATGTTAGAGCGAAGGTGTTTGTCCATCTGGCTGAAGCAGTTTGGGATGGGACACCACTTGTTTACCTTTCCAAGTTTAAACTTTCCTTTTCCCATTGGTATCTTAGGTGCACATACGCTCTTTCCTGCCGTCATAATGGCCACAATCTTTGGTATGTCCTGTACCTCACAGTCGCTCTTTCTGGCATGACACTTAATGTGCCGTTTAAGGTCGGTGCCACGGAATGAGCACTTTGGCATCCTACAACAGGGATACTTGTGGTGTTTTCTCTTCCCTGTCTTATTACTTTTTCCTTTCTTGGGGTGATTCTCCCTCTCCTCCTCTGACGATTGGCCCTCATGGTCACACTCGCCCTTTCTGGTCTCTTCTGAACTACTGTCCTCCTCTCCATCATTTTCAGAGCTCTTCACTTCATTCTCCTTGGTCTTTCTTTTCTTTGGATCTGGCTCTTCTGTTTCCTCAGGGTCATCGGAAACTTGGTCTAAATATCTGGAAAGACTCTTTGGCAGTACGTTGTTCATGAGGGAAGTCAAAAAATCAAGAATGTCCGCTGTGTGAATGCCTTTAGCGTCATCCTCGATCTCCTGTTTAAAGCGGTGATGTGCGATAAACACAATGTACTGCAAAAATTGTTTTGCCACCCTCTTCATTAATTCCAAACCTAGGATATCGGCAGCAGCCATCAGACTGGCAATGGTATTGTACTCATGGGTTAACGTTTCCCATGTGACAACTTTTACTTTCCTATAGTCAAGGTGCAAGTCTTCAACATGTAAGTACACCAACGGTGCCTTGTCACCCTTAATTGCTCTCTCTATCATCTTAGCGACCTTGTTCTCATTTCCTCTACGGAAAAGCAGTTTCACTGCTTGTGCGTTTAGACATTGTCCCAGTTGTTAGCCATCGAATGGAGAAATGCCAAGCTAAAATGTAAGACGATTTTGTTTGTTGTTTAACAGTGGAAGCTTAAGCTGTTTCACAATTTGTACATGCCATCAGCAACAACGTTCCTGCTCTCTTTGTAGGTAGACCATTAGGCTTAGAAAAAGTTCCCCAAGTTTCATTGTCTAACATTAAAACGGTAAGGATTGAGAAACCTCTCAAATTACCATGTGAGAGACATACATGAGTGGGAAGATGGTGCCTGTGATTTTCATCCCTCAATAGTGTGCACATGTCAGAACTGTGATGGATATGAAGATCCGGAATGTGAAAGTGAAGCCTACAAAAAACCAAACATCCTATCAAGTGCGAGTATCACTGGCTTGCATATGTGTTGGAGTGTGAGAAACGAGCAGAGGAAGCAGACTGTGTGATACATCCTGTTATGGGTAGGGGCCACTCAAACCTGTTCGAAGCTGGTTTCACAGTTTTGCCGCTGTTTCGATCTAAGAGCCAAAGCCTATGCAGGTGAATACTGCCCTATGTTAAAGTTGGTAATAACATTGAAACAGCTGGAAAATGTTCCTTGTGCTCAGTAAAATTGCTGAACATTTTTTCACATACCCTTTTGTAGTTTTGTCTTTTGGTCATGCAGTCAGAAAAATATTTTCTAAATGAGTAAGCATGTGTCAAGTTAATGCTCACTGAAAATCAACTGCTGAATTTTATGCATTGAATAGGTGTCTTTATATTAATTTGTGAATCGTTCAACAGAAATCACCCACCAATGATATTCACCTACACTAATTATTTTGAAGTGTACATGTATCCTGGAAATTGTTCTTTACTTGTCTTCATTTTGGCAATCAGATAATTAAATTTTTTGGTTATTTTTTTTGTCTTGCAGACTTCACTATATGGCCTCCACGAATGCTGGTTTCTGTCAAGGAAACATGACCTGGTGTTACAAGGTGTGTAGACATTTTCATTGTGGCTTGGTCACAGCCTGAATGGCTTGAGGCTTACGGGGCTTATTTTGGACGTTTCTTGATAATTTCTTTTCTATGTGAATAAGCTAAATGTCAACATTGTTGTTGTTGTTGTTGTTGTTGTTAGGTGCGTGGACCACATTATCATTGGGTTGCCGACCTATATGAGAGGCTAGAACTCCCAGTTATTCCAGCAGTTGTTGAAGCTCTTCACAAATCCATTGCTGACAGAGCAGCCAACCTTGAAAAACAGAGAACAGAAGAAGGAAAACAAAGACGGGTACATATGAAAGTGGCAAGAGCAGAAGACCAGGAGGAGAGGAAGAAATGGGTGAGACAGCAAGCCATGAGGCACACTTATGGCCATGAACACTCTGGTGATGAAGAAGATGACGGGAATTTGGTGATAGAAGTTGGTGAAATGGTAGGAAATGAAACTGAGCTCATAGTGGTCAGTGGCAGAAAGTGCCGATGCGGATCAACTACTCACAGTAGAATAAGTCATAGATCCTGCCCTCTTAATAAGTCAAAGAGGTAGTTTCTCTACATGGTATTTTACTGCATTAATGTACATCAGATCAAAAACATGAAAATACAGGAATGAATGACAACTTGCTTAATTTACAAAGACACATGTGTGATTGCTATACAATGTAAGTTCTCCAGCAACTGGCAGTTGCTACAGCAGAGTCATTCAACTCTAAAGAAGTTGATAGGCACTTAGATAATTCCGAAACATTCATTTCCGTAATTAGCAGAACTGTTGCTCAGTATTGACAGTGTGATACGCAATGAGCAGTCTCTCTTTTCCCTCAGAGATCATGCAGGTAAAAGTGAGTAACACAGAAGGCATGGAATTCATTGCTATTCAGAAACACAATGTCTGCTCCTGTTACTCACTCTTATCCTCAACTATCCCTGAGAGAAAAATTTCCTGGTTTTAAGATAGGAATGAATCAATTTCATAATGTGTTGGAGATTAGGACAAGAATTTTCCCCCATGTATATCCAAATTACAAGATGGGTTAACTGTAGAAAACTTTGACAAGTCTTTGATTTGAAAAACAATTCCATCTCACACTTTGTGTGATGTGAGACCATAAGAAAGAATACAGAAGAGAGTATGCTGCAAGAGTGTTTTTTTTTGGACAAGTTCAAGGAAATACTCTTATTCTAAACAAAGAATGACTTTGTCCATATTGTCTCAATCTGAAGTACATGTGAATATTCATCATGTTCATCACCAGCGAGTGTTTTTCCCTCTCTGTATCGTTCATTTCAAGCTTTAGCAGCTTTATGCTTGTATCTACATGTACCGGCAAGCATACTTTTCACCAGGTTGATGCTAAACTGGTACAAAATAATACGCCATGGGTTACTGTATTCAGTGGCCATCAAAAGCAGTGTACTTGGATTTTTTTTTTGGCTGAGCTCGGATATTTGTTGATAGTACATTTGAAGCACCATAAGGTCATTGCCTCTTTTTCTTGCTGGCTAATTGTCCTGATTGGCCTGAAGAAATGGTGCTATCTTTAGGTGATTTACAGCAGAACAGAAAATGCTACTTTTCTTTAGATAGAAAGGAAAGTCATACAGTTAGTAACTTGACAAAATAATATTGGAACCCAGTCATTGAACTTTGCATGACGTGATGTGTACTTCACAAGTACAGTATGCTGTAAGCATGTTTTTTTTTTGTGGACTAGTTTAGGGAAAGACAATATCATTGCAAAGAAAGAGTGACTTTGTCCATATATTCTTTAATGATAGTTTTCTCCTGCGGTAAAATTGTATCATAATACAGCTACAGTTCAAAGCATTTCTTAATTCTTGTGATTGTTCTTTATTTTACAAAACCACTCCATCACTTTACTGCTTTATTGCTGCTACCTTTTGTTGTAATATAGTAGTTTCATTTCAATAATAATTTGTTTGTTCTTGATTTTACATTTTCATAAATATTATAGTATCATTCCAATAATAATTTGTTTGCATGTTCTTGATTTGTAATTCCATATATTAATATACAACCATTTTACTACCTCAATAAAAAATTCTCATGAAAATACTAGCTCTTGTAAATATCATCAATTTCCAAAATTATGGCAGTCCACATAAAAATCACTGAACATTTTTCTTTGCTTAGCTTCTAAAACAAAACATGGGAACATACAGTTTTCATAATATTAAAAAATAAAAGTTCATTTTCTTCTATCCTATTGGGATCCTTGTTTGGCAGCAGGCCAGGAAGCAAGTGCAAGGTCTCCTATGTTAACTTTGTAAACCTGGAAAAAGAAGATTAAATATGATGTAAAGGTATAGCAGCTACAAGGCCTGGATCTCAATAACTAGGGGAATCAAACAAAGCCAAGGTGCCTGAGGTACACACACTCACTTACAGCAAGGACATCCAGTTATCCTGTAAACGCCTACCCCCTGTACCTTTTGAAGGGAAATCTACCAGGCCTTCTGATTCTTGTTATATTTCTAGAAGGATCACTCACTTAAAAAAAATAAAACATTTCCACTCACTCTTGCATGTGCTGGATCCGGTCTGTCCACCAGGGCACCAGGAATGATCTCCCTTATTACGCTCTTCAGCGTAGAAGGGAACACATATGTGGGCTTTCAAACATCAGCCCCAAGGGTTTTCTTGCTTCTAAACTGTGAGATGCAAACATAGGGAATTAACTAAAGGCAGGTCTGTCTTCCAGTGCAACTAACATTTGTAAATGTGAAAGAAGTCACTTTATTAGCCAGGGTACTGTGTAGTCACACTTTGCATTACTGAAAACCTAATGAAAGAGGCAACTGTTCATAGCAACACTAGAACTGGACTAAAGTAACAAAACAGTTCCTCTAGGGAAGCAAGAGGTTCAACCTGATGGAGAGCTAAGGTACCGTACAATGCCCTTATGATTTCTAGGCGCTAACGTTTTGAGCATCAACCTTTGGGAAACATTTGAATCCTTCCAAATACCAAATATAAAATTTGTCAGTTTCACTAGAAAATTGTCAATTTGTTGCTGGAGATCGACCACGGATCAGAAAGAACTATCTATCGGCTTCAAGGTCTGGTCAAACAGGAATACATGAGAGACTAATGAAAAATATTGCTGAAACTCACAGGAATGAACTTTGTGTTTGAAAGTTATGCTTCACTCCTAAATGACCCAGGGCTAATCTCGGATTACTTATTTGATTCAATGAGACTTGCGCCCGCCACTAATGCCTCGTTCCACTGAGCGCTCCGATCTAAGTAAGCAAGCCGGACAAAAGATACACTGAACTCAGAAATTGCCTCAAGACATTGATCAACTTACTCATAAAATTGCCCAGAGTCGTTTGTATAGCCTGGCACGTCCTTGGTCGGGGCTTTCGCCAGCCTTCAAGGCAAAGGCACGCAAAAGACGAATAAGCCCTTCAGTATCTGAAAGCTGTGAAAATGCAGGATTTGCCAAAAGAGCCTCCGCGAAAAATAGCTGCACAGAACAAGATTCTGTAAATACCTACCTATTACGTGAAAACTCTGCTTCGAAAGCCATGAATGCAGCCTCTCGCGAAGCGTCAGACATTCCCGCCATCTTGACCTGTCTTGACCTTAAGCACACTCCGTGAGACTCAGAAGAAAACCCGCTGCTTCAAACATTGCACACTCACCACTGTCCTAGTGACCGACCCAATCTCCTTACTTGGTCAGCTGAACGAACTTCCGGTAAAAGACCAAACTTTGGTGTTTATTTTTACTTTGCAGGCTCTTTATTTCGGGATAAAAACAATTTTTTTTAATATTACATGGCATGAGCTACAACTAGGCTGAAAATGATCTGGTTGTGAAAACATGAAATTTTCGTGGTGCAAATACCTTAACAGAACATGTTAAAAAAGTCTGTCTCCTGCCACTACCACTTAAGGAACATTGCCAAGATTAGGAAGTACTTAAGTGAAGATACCTCTGAAATTTTAGAACACGCGTTCATTAGCTTTAAACTGGATAATTGTAACTCCTTGTTATATGGACTTCCCAAACACCTGTTAAATAAGCTAATATTAATACAAAATACTGCTGCACACATTGTTACGTTAACTAAGCGCTTTGACCATATTACTCCTATCATGTTTAAACTTCACTGGCTATCATTAAACTATCGCATACATTTTAAAATATTGCTTTTAGTGTACAAGTGCCTTAATGGCTTCGCACCAACTTACCTTTCTGAACTTTTACACTACCATAATAGCCCACGTTTACTTCGTACTAGTTCTCAGAATCTTTTAGCTGTGCCTAAATCCAGGCTAAATACGTATGGTGATTTTTCTGTAGTTGCTCCTAGGCTATGGAATCAATTGCACCTTGAACTCAGGAATGTTACCTCTGTTGACCAGTTTAAGACGCAGTTAAAGACATATTTAAATTTGCTTATGATGTATAGTTATTAGTAGTTTAGTTAATTTCATCATAATAGTTATTAGGTTTGTATCTTATAGTTTTACCACTGTTGTACAGTTCTTTGAGCAATTAGTGGACACAGCGCTCTATAAATTATTATTATTATTATTTTCTCAGGAAGATTAGTGAGATTGTGCTGCAACCAGACTTTGTACCCAAGAAATTCCATGAAGCGGAGGAGCCATGCGGCACCTCTTTTTAGCTGGTACCAAGAGAAATAACATTGGATCATTGGATCAAGTGGCAGTTGGACTGATAAGAAATTAATTTGAACTTCCTTCCTTAATTTTGGATCACCTTCGGAAATGTTCCCCCAAGGTCCAGGGATAACAGGCCATGAGGAATCGTCTTTCCATAGAAATTCTGGGCCGCTAAGGCACCAACTTCCAGTAATCAATTCATCTGCATTTGCTCCTCTACTGACCAAATCTGCTGGGTTATGAGAAGCTGGAACATATCTCCACCGGGCTGGATTAGAACCGTCGTGTATAACCACAAGTCGGTTAGCGACAAAGGTATGGAGCCTCTTTTCTTCATTTCCAATATACTGAAGCACAGCAGTGGAATCTGACTAAAACACAGACTCATTGATCGTAAGCTACGATTCATCGCGAAGCACCCAATCAATTCTAACTGCAAGGACAGCAGCCGACAGTTCCAACCTGGGTATTGTCATGGGTTTTATGTGAGCTAAACGGGACTTAGCTGCGAGAAAACTGCAATCAACCTGGTCGTCTTTATCTTGAAATCGTACATATGTAACTGTTCCGTAGGCAAGCTGGGATGCATCGGCAAAGTGATGAAGACCACAGGACTATTTCGCGGAGTCTTTGCTCAGCTGCAATCCGATTGTTGGGAAGATATGGCGGCTGACATCTCCAAGGGAGAGCAACTTGGTAATGGCCAGAGACTTTCACGGCTGAATCTTCCATTATCTTTAGTGCCTTTTGATCTTCCAGAAACATTGCCGTCTCAGAGCTGCAGAACGCGGCAACAAAGTCCGTTTTCCAGAACTTTTCTACTTGGTGCAACAAGGCTTCATCTTGACAGTCTCTATCATCTTCTAAACGCACAAAGTTCTCACCAAAGTCCTCTTCAATCTTCTCAGTGGGACCCATCAGTGTCCAACCAAGTAACGACCTAACAGCAACTGGTTCACCTTTTGCACCCCTTCTCTCCTCCATTACCCAGGAGGCCTCTGGAGCATTACATCCAATAAGTACTCTGACATCCTTGCTCTGAATCTCTGGAAGCACAATGTCACTAAGATAAGGCCATCCTTGCACATCCTGAGTGGTGGGAATGCTGTGGCTTAACACATTTAAGCAATCGACAGTCCACACCCTTAGTATTTCGAAAGTCGAAGTACCATCCAAAGAGCTAACCCTTAACTTGAGCTCCAAGCCAGACTTGGCACTGTCCTTCTTTTCTTGGGTGGTTAGTAGCAAATCGTGTTTTTCACCCTATAGACCCAGCTCCTTCGCCAACTCAGCATCACAAAGAGACACGTCTGAACCATTGTCCAAGAGGGCGTACATCTCTTATGTCTGACCTGACTTGTCATCATGCACCCTAACCGGAACGATTCTTAGACACACCTTCCTTGGTTGCCTGGTGCAAATGTCCTTGACACCGTAGACTGAGATACTCCAAATCTGTACGCCAAGTCTTGGTGTGGAACATTCGGTCTTAATTTCATGAGAACCATGACCGTCTCTTGAAATAAAGTAAGGAATTTTGTTTGTCATTCCACAAAGGGTGAAACATGTTCAAAAGTAGCTTCTAGTACTTCGTATGTTGGCAAACCCGTGTAGAATGACACTTTGTCGTTATCTTCCCTGAAATAATCTTGCTCATCGAATTAGGCTTGCTCATCGATGGGTGACTAAACAAGTGGTCAAACTCTTCTGTTTGAGTTGAGGCATCCGTACGTGGACAGTCCTTAATAGAAAGAGATGCCACGGACTGATATAAATATTCAAAACCCTCTGTTTGTGTAGAGCAGGTGTGATGTGTTTCTTGCTCATTAGGTTAAAAGTTTACGGTCTCCTCTTGAACTTGTTCTGAACCTGGGGTACTTGAACTTTCAATCTCAGAAACAACATCGGCAATGGGGAGTCCGGGCTCATTTAATTTCTGTTACTTCAGTAAACATTCTTGTTCTTGCATTTTTGTCTGCCGTTTTCACCTTTCCTTTGACCTATCTTGATTTTGATGTTCTCTTTGCACCACTGATTTGTCATGGCATAAATTGAGAGTAGGCACCCAGTCAATATTGTAGCGATCCCACAAGGGAGCTGCAGTTCCAGAATGGAAATGTTGGTCACTGTGAGGTCATCGCGGCTTATTGCAGAGTTCCACAATCGTTGTCGCTCAATGCTCAATTCTTCAATTTCTGGGCCTTGATTCATTACAACTGCTGGAACTTGATAAAATCAGATTCCCTTATCACGACCTCTCTTTCTGGAACAGCCTGTAATCAGGCGCATGGGCATTTCAAGGCGGCGAAATTGGAAAAAGACGCGTTTGACTTGATGGTGACTATATCCTGTCCATATTTGGTACACCAACATGGTAAATGTTAATGGCAAGTTGTACCCGAAGTCACATGAGCGTAAGCCAAGAATAATAGACCAATCATAATCCACTAACGGCGAGGGTCTTGGGGAGTGGTAGGGAGAGAGGTTTTAGTCACTGGCATGAAAGATCAGATTTCAAATAAAAATGGCGGCCTCTTCTTGCCCGGTTGAATTTTCAAGGTAGCAGTATACCAGTCTTAGAAGGGAAATACAGATTTTTGAAACACTAAATCAGAAGAAAAAGTGCTAAGTAACACTCGACAGCTAGAACAGTGGAAATTGGTCAGTTCATAGCGAAGAAATCCGTCCTTGAGGACAGATTGTGGTTTTAGCGAGGCAGATGAAAATGGATCTTCCCGGAATAATCACAAGTCATAACAAGAATTTTACACTTTCTCCGAATCGTCTGGGTGCTTCTTGGAATCCACCTTCCCAAAATTACAGGTTTGAATGTGAATTTTTACGGAGCTTAATCTTTAATTCACCGATTTGTTCTATTCAAAGCAATTTTAGTGAAATTTGCGAGAAATGGGTCAAATGAATTGTGCTTCAAAGTAACTTGTAAAATTCGCTTTATTCACCTACGCGTACATTTACTTGAACAGTTTGCTTTTTAAGCATAGATGCAAGCTGATTAATTTTTTTATTAGCAATGAAACCTTCAGAAAATCATATTTTGAATTATTCTGAGGCATGTGTATATTTTGAGTACTAAATGCTAACAGTAATTTGCTCTGTAAAAATATAATTTAGTGAGCTCACTTAAAGTATATGTTAAAACGGCATAGACTGATAGTATAAAATCAATCAAGGTATAAAATATTTCATACTGATAGGATCAAATCAATCAATCAAATTCAAAATCAATCAGTCAGCTCAGAAGGTCTGTCATTGCCATGAGGGGCACAGTGACCAGACCCTGTAAGATGTCTTAAGCAAAATGGAGAGTGAAAGAAAACAGTTCAGCACGCAAAGGAAAAACCGTTGCAAATGAAATAACTGCGCAATTTTAGCGCAGTTAAGGGTAAAAACTCGCTATCCATACGTTTTCAATTTCTGAGCCATATTGAAGCTGTATTCTGGACGATTACTTCGACAGAGGTCTTGATTTAGGTCTTGCTTACAAGCAGTTAGGGTAACCCTAGTACTAGGGTAACCCTGGCAGCAGGGTTACCCTAGTTCTCCCACATTTCTTCGTCTGTTTATCAACGTGTTTACAAAGCAGCTAAACAGAAAATATTTCAAGTGCAAAGTAGGTAAGCCTCCTTCCCTCGAATAACTTCTTCCACCAATGATCTGTTCACTGATCTTTTTCACATGTTGCATTCAAGTCATTCCCGCACGTGAAGTATTGTATTGTAACTTGTTGTCGTTGTCTAGAAATGAAAAGGTAACATAATAGCATTCCATGAAACTCGAAGGGAGCAATAACAGGCAGCACGAAAGGAGAATCAGAGTACTTAGCAGAACTCTTTTCTTGTCAACCATTTTGTTTGCGATTCATTTGTCCAGGGTGCCAGGTTAACCCTACATGTGAAATTTTGCTTGTAAACCCGGGCTATCTTTGACCCTCCTGCTAGGGTAACCCTAGCACCAGGGTTAGCCTCCCTCAACTACTTCTTTGCGTCCAAAACGAGTACAGATGATCGTTATTTATATCCAGTCGAGAGAAAAATACAAGTTTCATTCCTGAACAAATAAAAGTAACAATGATTAATCCAAATGCTAAACTTCAATTTATTTAATTTACCTCACTGTCCTGTGTTGTAGTGGTTTCTACCACTTGAAAATATGTAAGCTTCAGTAAAGTAAAAACAAGCATCCGCAAAAATAGCAAACGGTTTGTCCAAAGAAAGAGCTTCTTCCACAGAGTTTGAGCTACTTGTTCCTCCCATTAATGCTGGTGAACTGTTAAGTGACCTTTCTCGGTGAGGTGCAAGATGCCGCGGTAAAGTGAAAGCCCTTGAAGTGTTGAATTATTTTGTTTTCAACCACACAATTGATCCAAGTTTGAAGCTTTTCCTGAGAAAAATATTTTGCTCTTCCTTTTGCCACTTGAAAATTCACCTTCCGGACTATCGTTTGATTTTTATGTTTGATTTTTATGCCTTTAACGTGAATTAAAAGACAAACTTCGATCAAAGAAAATGAAGTTGTTTTGCTCAAACTGAAGAAACCAACTGAATGTGAAATTACAAGCCACAGAAAGCACGCAAAAAATTAAACCTCATTTTGGTTTGGGTGTCCCACACCTGGCTTGAGCCTACGATCCAATCAAAAGCAAGTACCTGGTCAGCGGTCACCTTAAAAAAAACAGCTGACGTCAATGAGGTCTTAACTTGAGCCCGCGATATGGTTACGTGACACTGGTCAGCGGACACCTTGTTTTGACAGGAGGTGTCAATTGGCTATAAGATGGATGTCCAGTATCAGACATATGCTGTAAACTAGCTTGTCAGGTGGAGTATGGCCGCCATGTTGGATTATTATGATTATTATTAGGATATTATTGCGCGACTCCATCGTCGTCACATGGTCATGCCCACAAGCAATACCACTAGCCATTTTTACTATGAGAAAAGCAGTTGACGGGTTCCTATAGGTATGGTGCTCCCCTTGGTGGCCCTTCGGGCCACCAGAGCTCCGCTATTACATAAATGTGGGTGGTTATCAAGCTACACTTGCAGCACAGGCCAACCAAGCTTATCACTTGTGCACTGAATCAAATGGTACGATGTGTATTTCATCATAATAATAACTATATGTTATTGTTAGTAGCTAGACATGGGATAGGCACTTTATTACATAAAGTTTTCGTGACACGTTAATTTGGCGAATGTTGCGATTTTAAAAGATTTTCAAAATTAAAGTGACGCAAACAATAAGTGTCGCGAACATAACATGACATGAAAATAACTGAGGTGACTCACAATATGTCAATAATCAAGAAAGAACGAGTTTATTTAGGAAAACGTACTGTCTGCTTTTGTCTTTTTTCACATAATTTTGCAATTTTACTCGATCTATGTCAACAAACCAAAATCCTAGCTCGCAGCACAAAACAAATTCGCCCATGTGACAAAAGGATCAAATTTCAATGCGAAATTTTAACAATCTTAGATTGGCAACAACAGTATTTTATTTGGAAATTAGGAATTCTAACTATCATTGACCAAAAGAGTGTTGTTTCTTTCACCCGGCCTGTAAGCACGCCAGGCTGGCGGGTGCGCGATTTTCGCCATTCTGATCAGCGGCTTTTTCATTCTAAATGGCGTCGACGGGAAGCCATATTGTTTTGAAAATAATATTCATGAGGCATTCTTTCCCGTTGAATTGTGGGATAACTAGAGCCCATGTGCTTTCGGTAGCAGCCATTTTGGAAAGTTCAAGAGCAGATCTTTTGTTTGAGACGTTTTGGAAAGTTCTAAGGCAAGTATATCCTATTTAAGCGACATAAGAATATTGTTACTTTCATTATGGCTTTACGCTTCACTTCTGTACAAGTTGGTAAACTAAGAAAATCCTACAGGATATAAATGCTCTTTTGAGAATTGTAAAACCATGGGTATACTTCAAAAGAACATTCTACATTCAATTTCACCACAGTTACTTTTGTTCCCTTCTTGTCCTTCTCGTAAATTTATCCCGGAATATTGCTGTTTGATGTCAGAAAGGTGATTTAAGGCTTTTAAGTCAGGAAAACAACGTTATGCGAATTCTAACCACAGATATTACAACTATTAAGTGTAAATTATATCACGACTGCACTTTTCTGCACATTTTTGTTTACTTATTTGCAAACATGTATATATAATTATACCGAACAAACATTGTTTCTTTACACTTGGCTACCATTTACTCAGCAGATCACAGTAACATTCATACACTGTAATAACCTTGATGAATTGATGATTTAGATCTTATTGCTGATGCCCATGAGACTGTGAAAGCTGTATTTCCCAATCTTAATTGATGGGAAGAAAAGGTAAACATATGACCAGAACAGCGAGAGCAATAGCCAGAGATAAATTCCCGATTGGAAGTCTTGCCCAGCGAAGGAAAGAGCTGAAAGAGGAATATTTAAACCAGTGCGAAATCTACAAATCTGAGAAAAAGAAAGTAAACAAACTGAAAGAGAAGGTAAGCCATCCTATTGGGTTGAAACACATTTTGGGAAGTGGGGAGCATTGAATGACTTCTGCTGTATTTGTCAGTTTTGCTTGCCTTTTAAGTAAAATTTCTATGTTTGTCTTCTCAAAGGTCAAGCAAATCAATAAGGCTGAGGAAGTACTGTCATCAAAAGGTGTTCAGAACCCCTGTAGTGAGAAGAGAAAAGCCCTCAAAAGAAAGAGAAATCCAACTGCTATAAAGGAAGACAACTCTGAAGAATACTCTGTACCAGAAGCTAAGAGGTGTTGTGAAAGACGGAAAAAAGAAACGTTGGATGCCTGTAAAGTTATTCATGGTGGAGATTCTACGAACAAACAGCCAGCATTAGACGGGATTTGGTTGACCTTGATCAAAGACAAAACCAAGTAGACCAAGATCCCCAAGATTGGAAAGAAAAGTATTGAAACTTTTGAACATAGCATGGAAAATAAGATTCGTAGTGTAATAGTCTTGTATAGCAGTGGGTTAATAAGTAAAGAAAAGTACAAGAGTATTCGACTAAATCTTACAACTTCAATTAACACTGCCAACAAGAAACACTTAAGCTTGAAATTTATGGAAGGTACACGTTTGCCTAGAATACTTCCCTGCGATAAACTGGTGCAGTTTATCAAGGCAGTTGATATTGGAGATCTAAAGGACATCAAGTCTGACTTTTGTCATGATCTTGATGATGATGATCAAGTAAGTGGCTCATATCGAGTATTAGAGAATTTCTTGTTAGAACTTGCTGATATGTATGTAGCCATTGACCAGAGTGGTTCATTTCTAATGCATTTTGGAAGTGAAAAATATCATTTCAGGGTAGCAGTGGGTGTTGATGGGGCACCCTTCGGAATGGATGATGAGGCCACGGCGTGGCTCATCTCATTTTTAAATGTCGGGCAGCAGATAACTAGTGAAAAGGAAAACTTCATTATTGCAGGTGCAAATTGTGGGGAAAGTCACATATCCATGGTCAGATTTGCAAAAAGGTTTGTTGCAGATATATCTCACATTGAAAAACAACAATATGTATTACCTAAAAGCAAAGCCAATGCCAAATTCTCTTTTGATCTTGTGCCATCAGACATGAAATGGGCATCCACCTTTAGTGGAGAGCTACCTAACGCTGCTCACTATTTTTCCCCCTTTGGGAATGTGAGTGACGATGACAAAAGTTCTTCAGGTACTTTAGGTACATCTGCAAGTTGCATGTGGAAACCCTGGCTTTATGAAGAAAGGCTTAAGACAGCAGCTAAGGTAGAAACAAAGAGAAGGGAAGTGGAACAAACAAACCTAGCTGCATCTACTAAGAGAAATAAACTGTTAAATTACATCAGGAATTTGAAATCCAGGCAGGAATACCCTCCCATTTTAGGTCCATTGATTGATAACATTTATGCTGAGCCATTACATAATGGTAACAACGCTTGGCAACAGTTACATGCACATATTCTTACCCATAGCAATGGTAAAAGTTATATTCCAAGTTCATGCACTGATCTATTTGAATTTCCAGAATGTGCATTAGCTTTGCATTTGGCCACCCTGAAAACAACTGGGGCAACTCGTTTGTACAAGAAAGTAAAGAAGTGGTGTGCCCAAGGGCGAAAAGGAAATCTTTCGTATCGTTTTACTGGCAAAGAAACAAAAATCATGTGTCACAAGTTTATGCATCTGTTGCAAGCCATTTCTTTTCCAAATGATACCCCAGTACAACAGCTGCAGATCTGTAGCTTTGCATTTATTGGCTTACAACTGAGAGATGCAATAAGCAGATTTAGTCGTGTCTCTGTGACCCAGGGAGAAGTACAAGACCTCCGGGAATCTTGCAGGAAGTAGTTTACTGCGTCAAGCCTTCTTCTTCTTCTTCTTCTTCTTGAGGAACGAACAGTTTTTGGATACCTCTGTTTGTTCAAGAACAGTGTTATAAATTATGAAGTTATATGTCTATCAACACAACAATGTAAACAAATGTAAGAAAACGTATCAGTTAATCAGGTGGTTTGGAATATTTCTTCATCTACTGAAGGATGTATTGAGCAGCAAACAGTTTTTTCATACCTGTCTCTTCGACAACATTGTTAAACATGAAGTTATATGTCTATCAACAGAACAGTGTAAACAAATCTAACAAAAGTTATCAGTTAATTTCATGCTTTGGAATATTTCTTGATCTACTGAAGGATGTCTGAAAGCATTGTGTAACAAACAGTTCCTTGATATCACTATTACTTCAGTGACAGTCCTACAGTATATATGTATGAACTTGTACATCTATCAACAATGTAAACAAATCTAATAAAATGTATTGTTAATCAGATATCTGGAATATTTCTTGATCTGCTGAAGGGTGTCTGAAAGCATTGTTTAACAGTTTCTTGATACCATTATTACTTCAGTAACAGTCTTACATATGTATGAACTTGTACATCTATCAACACAAAACTTTAAACAAATGTAACAAAATGCATTGTTTATCAGATATTTTAAGTATTTCTTGATCTGCTGAAGGATGTCTGAAAGCATTTTTAACTTGAATAGTTTTTTGATACCAGTATCACTTCAGTAACAGTGTTATACATGTATGAACTTAAAAATCTATCAACACAAAATGTAAACAAATCTAACAAAATGCATTGTTAATCAGATATTTGGAATATTTTTTGATCCACTGAAGAATGTATGGAAGCATACAGTTTCTTTATACTTGTGGTTCTTCAATAACATTGCTATATGAAGTTACTTGTCTATGATTTAAGGTTGAGTACTGTTAGTTGTGACTGCATGATGTTACTTTGTTGCAGTGTTATATGAAGTAACAGGTCCATGATTTAAGATGGAGTACTGGTGGTTGTGATTGATGTTACTTTGTTGCCATCTGTGTAGGTGATTGCTATTTTCTCTAAGAAAAGAAGTTTTTCTTCTATGTCATTTGTGTCTATGTCATCAGGATCATAAGGGCCTAACAACTGTTGCAATACATGATCTCGTATTGATAGGTAAAGCTTGGTGCTTTCATTCTTCACAACTATTGATGCAGAGAGCTTTGTTGGACAGCTTGATGCCCTGAGTTTATGATGACAGTGATCACAGTTAACTAACAGACCTTGCACTTGAATAATATGTTTTGCACAATGACCACATATCTTGTACTTTTCCACTGACTCAATGCTTTCAATTCTTGAAAGTAGTAGAGTTGTCTCTTGGTATGGGCTTGAGGTATCTTCTATTTCTAAACCGTCCAGTAATGGGTTTGGTGTTTCCAAGACGACAGTGTTAGTTGTGGTTGTCAACTTTCGAACCCCATTCCAAAAGCGCACACTGAGGTTTGTGAATTTGTACACTTTATTTTCTTGAATCTGTGGAATGAGGTTATTCCACACATCTAGGGTAATTTGCCCTGTGTTATCAGCTATTATTGCGTTGGCAACATTGTATTTGGCTTGCCCAACAACTTTTGTTTCACTAAGTTTGAGGA
>JAEMWC010000629.1:7500-25000 GCA_016490735.1 Pachyseris speciosa | reverse complement strand
TCTTGAGATTTTGATTTGCTGGAATATTAAGTGTGCTGTGTATTGTTTTGCCTTGAATAGTATAAGCTGCCTTACCAGTCGGGGCAAGAAGAATAGCTCTCACTTTGTTAAAATCATCTCCAACTCGCACATTGAGATATTTGATAACAGCTTGATACAGTGCCTTTGTCACATGACTTTTTCCTACACCAGCTCCACCAGTTAAAAACGTATAAAATGGTTCATCAGTTGTCTTAATAAGGTGCAAAATATGATAAAAAAATTCCTTTTGTTCTTTGTTAAGGGAGGAGACAAGTTGCCGATATTCTTCATCTGGTAGTTCGTTTAAAATAGCCTTATTTTCTACATGTGTTGAAGGGATGTGAAGGCCTTCACTGAGATCATAAGATTCTACAACATCTGGTTCCTTCTCTACAAAGCCCTGTACAGAATCCTGTTCTTCATTGTGTTGTGTAGCTGGAGCTATGAGGTCCCACGCATCATCTCTGTCATTCATTTCAAAACTTTGAACAGCTTGCTCAAGAGCTCCTTGGCAAACGGCATATTGCTTCATTTGTGATTCTATTTGATTTTTGCAATTCTGATATCCTTGCTTGAAAGATCCAAATTTAAATAAATCAGACTCATCTCTCCAGCAGGTAAAAAGCATGAGTAGCTCTCTGAAATGGTTTTCTTCATCTATTTCTTTGTTAAACCAAACAGACCTTATTACCCTAGCTTTTTTCCTTTGTTTGTGTTTTTCGTTAGTATCACAAGGTTGATTTCCTAAGCAATCTTGTAAATTGTCATCATCATGATCTTCTAGTGGAAAGCCATCTGAATCTACTAATTCACTAAAACTATTCTTTGAAAATGAATTTGTGTTATAGTATAAGGCGGCAAAGTCAGCAAGGGTCACATTTTCAAGAGATAACGGCCTTTGAGAATATTTCGTTATCAAGCTACTACAATTAACATCTTCACAGTCATCACTCATTTTATTGACCTCTTCCATTGATTTTAAAAGATGCAGTCTCTCACTTGCAGGGCTTGTATTAACAAATATAACTTCTCTGGAAGAGCGCCTCATAGGTAATTGAAGTGCTATGTAGACTGCTTCTTGTGCACTTATTTCGACAGCATTCAGAAATGTTCCTCAATGTCACGCACCTGCTGTTGCACTGTGCTATTTCCTAACTTAGCCTCTTCACATGCTGTTCGTAACAAGTCACTTATTCCCCTTTGAGCTTTACTTATGTAAGAAACAATATACATTGCACAAGCATAGACATCTAAAACAAATTGAATGTCCATATTTGCTCTCCATGCCAAAAGACAACTAGTGTTATAATTATTAATTCTTAACTCATCCGCTCGTCTTTTCAGGAAATTTGTTGGAGAATTCAAAGATGATCTTAAAGCCAAAATATAATCTCCTTCACTGATGTTAAGTTTATCTAAGAGCTCATCAAAAGTAACACATTTTCCTTCTTTCATGTCATTTAACTGGTTTCTAATTCTGTGTCAAGATGCACGATGTACTTTTTTGTCTTTATCTGATTCATGATTTAAGGGATACAGTATTACAGTTTCACGCATAGGTGGCTGAGGATAGTTAAACCTGCAGATATTACAATTTCTTTTTTTAAGACAAGTGCGAGAGTGGTTGTGGTACTGTCGATTAACTAGTTCCTTTAATTCTTGCCTGTCATCAGTTGGTTTTGACATGTAATAATGGAATCTACGTAATGTATCACATGTGGATCAGGATTAACTCAATTTTGGAGCATCCTTTATCCATATCAGCATATGAATATGGGGAGAGCCACGTTGCTGAGATTCACCTCTATAGAACCAATCGTCAACCTGTCCTAGAGGAGCACAATCACTCAGCAGAAAAGTCTCTAATGAATGTCTGAACTTGGTAGTCAAATTGACGAGCACATGTGACTGGGTCACTTTGAATGAGCCTACATTTCTCCTCCCAAGTCATATTCTCAAGCTGTTCATTTGTGTAGTCTATAGTATCAACAAGTTTCCCTAACATTTTCAACAGATGAATCCATTTAGTTTCTGCAGCAGAAAAACTACAAAATTATGTAGCTGGTCCTAACTGTCGAATCATAGAAACAGATCTTTCTTTGCCTTTTCAAAGTAGGGAGGTGATCCTCGAATTGAGCGTAAGAATCTGTACCCTTCATCTGCATGCATGAGTTTCTCAAGTGCACCTTCTTTTTTCAGCTGACCTGCTGTTATTCTATTAGATCCTGTTTTGTGTTTTCTTAAAGCAATCTGTGACTTTCCAAGAAGAATTTTCATTTGTAACTTTTTAGTTTTGAAAAATATATTCTCCACACACTTGGCAGCTCTTCTGTCTGTACGTCTAAGCTCTGACTTACAAATATCACTGTAATGAACGGGAACAAACCTTTCATTGTTATCTGCTCTTCTCTGCCCACAGAATATATTTTGGATAAGCAAGTTCTTCACAGTACTTATCTTTAAAAATGCTTAAAGGTTTATTACCCTCTCCTGGGGCAACATTAAGCACCCTTTCACATTCTGAATTATCCATGAAATTTGGAGAAGTTAACATTGTGTCTGTTACACCAGCGATGAGTTGTGCATCATCTCTACTTCAACCCAATTTTCTCTTGAATTGTCTTCATTGAGGTTATTGCCCTCTAAATGTAAATCAGAATCATCAGATTCAGAAATTTTTTCAGTACCTATGCTTTCATAGATATGAGAGTTTTCAAACTCTTCCAACCACTGAGTGTTGATCTTGATATTTTCTTGTTTATAAAGCTCACCTGTGTGAATAAGCCACTGGGCAATTTGGATAACTCTGAATGGTCTGATATTTTCTGACAATGTGCATGTTTATATGCTAATCGCCTTTTAAGTTGCTTCTTTATTGTGTAAGTGTCACAATCTAGGAGAAGTGTAGCAGTGTGTGCTACATCTGCAGGGACATTAACAACATTTCCATTTATTCGTAACTGTTTGCCTCTTGGAGCCTCTTGAAGCTTCTGAGATATCAGTCTTGGTGAAACAAGTCTCCATTCCAACTGGGATGTAAATCAAATTTAAAATTTGATGGCAAACAATTGGAAAATCCATTTTATTTCCAATAGCACATTTAGAATGCTGTTTCTTTTCAAAGAGTTATAACATGTTTTGCAACATAACCAGCATTGACTGAAGAAATGCATTTTTGTATTGCATCATTTACATTGCTCATCAATTTAGTAACTGAATGAACACTATGCTTGTACCACAATTGATCACAACTAGCACAGGAATATACTGGCCCGTCTGAAACCTGAGCATGATATCTTTTAATTAGTTTCTCCAATTTGCCGTTTATTTCAGGCAAGAAATTATTGTTGCTATTTTGAGAAGCATGTCTAATTGCTAATTCTGTCTTCTGTTTCCTACACTTGTTATATTCACGCCTTTTTTCAAGTCGAATGGATTTTTGTTCTGCTGTCTCATTAGCACGGTTTTGTTTCCTTTTGATAGACTTGTTTTTAAGTTGTGCTACCTTCTGTTTTGCAGATTTATTAATCATTTTTTCTTTTGTTTTAGCAGCATGTTTCTTCAGACGTTCACCTCTTTCTTCTGCAGTTTCATTCATCAATTTCTCTCTCCTTTTAACGACCTCTTTTGATAAACGTTCACCTTTTTCTTCTGCAATTTCGTTCATCAATTTTTCTCTCCTTTTACCAACCCGTTTCAATAAACGGGCAGCTCTTTCTTCTGCAGTTTCATTCCTCAATTTTTCTCTCCTTTTGGCAACCTGTTTGATAAATGTTCAGCTCTTTCTTCTGCAGTTTCATTCAATAATTTTTTTCTCTTTTGAGCAGCCCGTCTTGTTAAGCGTTGAGATTTTGCTCTGCAGTTTCATTCATTAATTGTTCTCCCCTTTGAGCAGCCCGTTTCATAAGAAGTTCTACTTTTTGTTCACTTGTTTCGTTAAGGATTCTTTTCTCTTTTGTTCAGCCTGTTTCTTTAGACGGCCAGCTTTTTGTATGGCAGTTTCATCCCTCAATTTTTGTTTTCTACGAGCAGACAGTTTCTTTAGACGTTCAACCTTTTGTTCTGCAGTTTCATTCTTTTTCTTTTCTTTTCTATTGACAGCCTGTTTTCCAATCTCTTTGCTTTCCTTTCACTTGTTTTATCAATTAGTTTCTTCCTGTTTTCTGGTTCAAGTCTATTCAGTAGTTGCGAATCTTGCACTTCGACTCTGTGAGGTTCATGCATAGTGGTTGGGGCGCTTATCTGACATGGTTCTCCAATCCTATGTAATTTATTCTGCATAGTGCCAGCCTCTAAGTCCATTGTGAAAACTCTAACACCCCTTATTTCGAATGGTACAACTGATTTGTTAGGATAAACTGCTTCAATATAGCTAACAATACTCTCAATTGATGTAAACTCTAAAAGTACTGCAGTTCCTGATGTATCAAATTGCCCCCAACATTTCTGCTGTGCGAGTCAAAAAGTTTTTAAAAAAGTATTGCTTGTTTTAAAAATAGCCACAGTGTTACATTCAACTCTAAGCAAACATGATTCATAATTCGTGCAGGAAAATATGGATTCCAGGGCCTCCATTAAAGAAACATACGGCTGTAAACCTTCATCAACTTGAGCTGTGTTGTTGATTAAATGACCTTTGACATTACCTGCCAAACTTTCACTATAGTGCAAACTAAAATTAATATTGAATACGGACACGTTCTCTGGCAATTCACACAGAAGCAAAAACGTTTGCCGAGTGCACTTTGACAGCAAACTGTATAAAGAATCCCCTATGTGTAAAATCTGAGCCATATCAGCAGCATTACGAATCAGTCTATGGTATTGAAAAACAATGGAAATTAAAGAGTTTGCTACGCATTGTTTTCCTCGGTTTTCACCAAAAAGAATACAAGACTGTGAGTAAGGAGCACAAACAGTTTTACTGGCATCAAAGTCAAACCCAACTGGGCCTGGGTTCGTCTCAACGTCATTGGCAAGTCGAATTAACTCAGGAAAGCTGATATAGAAACGATACAAAAATATCTGTTTAAGCCAGAGACCATTCATTTTGGTTAGTTCGAAATAACGTATCAAACGTTTCAGTACCGGTAAGTAAATCGTTGCGAAGTAAAACAAAAGCAGCATAGAACACCAGAATTTTCCCTTGAAGCATCCTCGATACTCCCTGAGAGCTAAATAAAGGCAATGCATGCCAACAACAAGTCTGTATTGGTCTAAACTGTTCCCCATTTCAGCTTTGTTTTACCCAAATCAAGTTCAGATTTAGCTAGGTGGCCACAACTAATTCCACGTTCCAGTAAACAATTCTCAGGGAAATGTCAAGGTAACTCTCGATATATTAGCTCAAATTATACTCAGTTCGCTCAGGTTCGCTCAAGAATGTTTCAAAGTTAAGCTTATCTCAAAGTCACACAATCGTGCGATCACTAAGAGATACGGGCTCGCGATCGAAGTCAGCTATTCACCTGAATATCGATCCCCGCTTCACGCAGTGTGTTTGTATATGTATACAAATTAAAACAAAGGAGAAATACTGACCTTAAGCTTCTGTTCCGCTATTAAAATCCTACTTCGTTCGCTCTGGTTCGCACCCAACGAGGCTGATGCAACTACGCAACAACTTCGCTGTAAAGAGCCACGCCACATTCTATTGGGGGCGACAATTGAAATTTCAGGGTTGGCGAGGCAGGAGTGGGTGATTCGAGTCGGACCTGAATTTTATTTAATTTTGGACCAGAACGATCAAGATATATCTTTCTTAATCCTGTATGATCTTCTTCTTTAGTTACGTCAATACGCAATCTCTTTTTCTCTAAGGCGCACTTTGGAACACTGTTTTCGTCACAGTAATCTCACCCCACTGCCCCTCCGTAGAACATTTTGCACACCTTGAACAGCCCTCCAACGTCCGTCCAGCCTGAGGACCACCTCTCGTCTCAGTTACATAGGTCGGACATTAGTATATCCTCCAAAAATGGACCTTAAAATAGGATCAATCAATGTTAGAGATTTAGGAGACCAGTTCAAGCCGCGAGAGATTTTTAATTGGCTTCGAGCAAACAAAAAAAATATTCAATATATTATAAGAAATGCACTGTACAGAAAACAATAAGAATGATTGGCTTGCCTAATGGGGCTATCAAGCTCTATTCAGCTGTTGCACCAGTAAAAAGGCAGGTGTTGCCATACTTTTTAACAATAACTTCAACTTTTATATTCCAATCCCGAGGGACGTTTTATAATATGTGATTTGGTTGTAAATGGAAACAATTAACGCTCACAAACATCTATGCTCCAAACAACGATGATCCAAATTTCTTCACCTCGGTTTTTAGTCATTTGGATAATTTCAAGTGCGACGAAATCATAATAGGCGGCGATTTCAATTTAATTTTAGATATCGAAAAAGACAAAAAGGGTGGCCTTGTAACAACTCATAAAAAAATCACTGGAAGTCGTCAGTAGTGTCTCCGAAAACTTAGATCTGATCGATGCTTGGACAGTTTTAAATCCTGATTCTTCCAGATTTACATGGAGACAAAAGAGGCCTGAAGTCCACTGAAGACGTGATTTCTTTCTTATTAATCAATGCACTCTCTGTAACATTTAATCTATGCAGAGATCATAGAAGGCTACAAAACAGATCATTCTAAAAATTTCCTTACACTCTAATACTAGAGGCCGAGGATTTTGGAAAACTAAGTACCTCTTTCTTATCTGAAACAGAATACGTCAACCAGATTAAGTCAATCATAGCCCAAACTAAAGATGAATATTCTCAAGATAACACTATTGACCTGCCTTTTTATGGGAGATGGTTAAAACGAAAATGAGAGAAGTCTGTATTAAATATGGACCAACAAAGAAAAAAAAACTAAAAAAAGCAGGAGGAAATTGAGATATCAATAACAACCTTAGAAAAACAGCTTACCAATTCTGATGTTGATGACAAACAAAAGGAACAAATATGGTCAGATATAGAAGGGAAAAACGGGAGCTAGAGACAATAATTAGATACCAACAAGAATACAGATGCTTTCTTTCCACCCATAGAAAATCAGAAACGATTGAGCCAAGCGGAAGAATCCCTTTGCGAAGGACCGCAAAGCAAGAAGGAATGTCTAAAGGCATTGAAAAGTATGGCCTCTGAAAAAACGCCAGGATCAGACGGCCTCCCCTAAGAATTTTACAAAGTCTTCTAGAATGATTTATCTGAAACACTACTGAGTGCGCTAAATCACTCTTTTGAGATAGGGAAACTTTCAATATCACAAAGACGTGGCATCGTCAAACTTATACCTAAAAAAGATGTTGAGCTCACTGTGATTAAGAATTGGCGACCTTAGCGTTGTTAAATTGCGACTATAAGATTGCATCAAAAGCTATCGCAAGTCGTATTAAATCTTTTCTTACAAAGCTCATTTCAGATGATCAAACAGGTTTTCTGAAAGGCAGGTGTATCAGTGAGAATATTCATTTGTTGGACAGTGTCATCAAATATATGGAAGAAAGAAACACTCCGGGCCTTCTTCTTTTTATTGATTTTGAGAAAGCTTTTGATACACTAGGTGGTCTTTTATTAATAAAACCCTTCAGCACTTTGGTTTCGGCCCCTTGCATTCAAATTGGATTAAACTTTTTTACTGCGATATTGAAACTTGTATCTTAAATAATGGATGGGCAAGTAATTTCTTTAAACTTAGCTGAGGAGTTAGGTGAGGCTGCCCTTTGTTGCCATATCTATTTATTCTAGCTGCAGAAGTACTTGCGAAAGCCATTCGGAAAAAAAACAGAATTAAAGGCATAATATAGAGATAATATAGAGATAATATAGAGAGGTTACAGAGACGTGCGACAAGGATTATCATGCAAACCGACAGCAGTGATGATGCGCTAGCACACCTCAAATATGATACGCTGGGGCTTAGACGGATATTCACGTGCTAAATCTTGTGAAGAAATGTTTAAATAAGCGCTGCCCGCAATTTTTAACAGACTATTTTTATTTTATAGACATTTTACAGAGAAGAACGCGGCAAAGCAATCATCTCCGTCTGCCCTCCATTAAATTAGAATGCACAAAAAAAGCTTTTTATTATCATGGATGTGTAGTTTTTAATCGTAATTTGTAGTTTTTATTAATCGTATTTCGTAATATATTCTTATGTTATTTTATGGTATTTTCCATTAGCTTAGTTAGGAGTAGCTTTTAGTATTTTATTATTAGGGCCTCTAAAGATATCAGTTTTTTAATATAACTGTAAAGAGATACCCTAGCAAAATAAAAGCACCTTCTTCTTCTTCTTCTTCTTCTTCTTCTTCTTCTATAGAAATAAATGGCACTGAGTTCAAGCTAAGTCAATATGCGGATGACACGACACTCATCCTTGATGGCTCCGAAGAATCCTTTTTAGAATCTGTAATTTTAATAGAAGCTTTTGTAACATATCTGGCCTCAGATTCAACATTAAAAAGACGGAAGCTCTATGGATAGGCTCAAAAGACTGTGGCCTTAAAATTCTCCAGAAAAAGATTTCAAATGGCCAAAGATAAAAGTCAAAGCATTGGGTGTTTGGCTCTCAACGGACCCTATTATTATAATTGGCCATGTTCTAAACGAGTAAGGGCCTGGGAACGAATCCAAATTTCATTGAAAATCAATGAAATTGAACTAAATCGATTCTCACATGAAAGGGTATCTCAAAATAAGTAGTTTCAGCAAGTTTAAGTACGTTTGGTTGAAAAGCCGCCAGATAACATGCATTTAAAACTTAAAAAAATCCCCTACAAATGTCTCTATTTCGGAATGTGTGTCCCTCCAAACCATATAAAGTCTCTAATTTTCACAAATTTCAAAATCATTTCTTTCAGCTCCAATTCAACTGAACAGCGTCAAACTTGGTTAGGTGACCATTTTTGAGATGCTCTTTCATGCAATGGAAAAATTTTTTTCCAATCGATAAATTTTAAAACCTCGTTCCTAAACCCTTACTCGTTTTGAACATGGCCAATATCCTTAAATTACAATGAAAAAATTGAAAATATCAGATCGACCCTAGAATGCTGGAAATTTCGCAGACTTACACTATTAGAGAAGATAGCAGTTTTGAAGAGCCTGGTTGCATCTCAGTCTACATACTCTCACCCCTGCAAACTAACCAGGAAACGATCAAAGAAATCAATGCAATTTTCTAAAATTTTTTTGAATGATAAAGGAGACAAAATCAAACGAAAAATAATGATTAATAACTATTCAGAGGGAGGACTAAAAATGATTGACATTGTTTCTTTTAATAAATCTCTTAAAGCTACATGGATCCAGAAATATCTGAACCCTGAAAATCATAGTAAATGGAAGTGATTCTTTTACTCAGAACTAGAAAGAAACGGAGGCGAAGCGATATTAAAAGGAAATCTTAACAAAAAAGATGTTAATAATTTAAAAATATCAGATCCCTTTGTAAAAGAAATATTTGATATTTGGTCAGAGGTTTTTTTTCAGGAAACAATTGTATCTGAAGAACATTTCTTGTTGTCACCTTTGTGGCAAAACTCTCTGATAAGAATTCAGAATAAGCCTGGGTTTTTTTTATAAAGACTGACTTCTTAAAGGTATCACACAAGTTAGGCATTTAATGGATGAATCCTCCAATTTCTTCCCCCTTACTGTTTTTCAGAATAAATATAACTTGAAAGTTCGACCTCTAACCTTCTTTATAATAATCTCTGCAGTTAATTATCTACGGAGACAAAACACTAAAACCCAACCTAAGTATGAAAAGCGCTTTTTAAAATTTATAATAAGTCAAGACCCATCTAAATTTATCTATCAGGAAATTGTATCAAAAAAAATGTGAAAGATTTCATGTCAGGAAAAGTGGCACAAAGATATCAATCTCTCATTTAATGAAATTATTAATTGGAAAGTCGCTTATCAAACACCCTTTAAATGCACAAAGAGCAGTATACTTATCACCTTCAACTTCAAATTGTTACATCGCCAGTTACCAACTAACTGTTTCTTAAAAAAATTGGACTTAAAGATAACGATAAGTGCACCTTCTGTCACAAGGATATAGAAACTTTGATGCACTTATTCTGGAGATGCAAAAACTCCAAAAAATTCTGGGATAGCCTTTTCAAATGGTTGCAGTCTTGCCAACTTTCTTTGAGTCAACACAATTACCTACACATAAATACCGCTTTGGGTCTGAGGGTAGATAGCTCTAAACACAAACTCCAAGTTAATTTCTGCTGCTTTATTGCCAGGTATTATATCTGGCTTTGTCATTTAAAAGAACATCCCCCAATTTAAATAATTTTTTGCCTTATTTCATGCACATTTATTAAATTGAAAAACAATGCCTCTACCGTCGAGCAGAAATGGGAACCCTATCTGCTTACATAAGCCTTTTGACCCGAGCCTCCAAAACTTAATGAAATATAAATGTTCTTTTTTTTTTCTTTTGGTTTGACTGTGTCATTTTACCCAGGGAAAGAATGGAAAAGAAGGAAAAAGAAAAGGAAAGAGAAGAGAGAGAATAAAAAAGAAAAGGACAAGTTGTATAAACTTTTTTTATTATTCGCTTTTAACGTGCCTCTGTCCGTTCAATTGTTGTTGCGGTTTTTTTGTGATTATTTTTGTTTTTTCCTTTTTGTTTGCTTCTTTTTTTGCCACCTTTTTTAACTGGTACTTATCTTTTTGTTGTTGTTGTTGTTGTTGTTGTCGTGGTTGTAGCTTCTAATAAATTGTCAATAAAGCTGAAAAAAAAAGCTTTCACCACCAATCTTAAAAACTCTCTTTTAGGACCACCCACATCGACGGCCCCCTCGCTGTTCCTCTTGTTGTCAGCAAACTTTACTGAAATTCGATTGTTTGGAGAAATCCTTTTCAGCAGCAGTTGGCGACAGGTGTCCATCCAAATTTCACTCCGCACATTTATGAAAGATAATTGCTCCGTGTTGATCTTCCCTTGGATTTGGTGGAGAAATACAGCCAACGTTATGTTAATGCTAAAAAAAAAAAGATAAAAATGTATGATTTTTCAGTTCAGCAAATAGATCTCCTGGCTTAATTGTTGGAAAACTGGTCTAAGTAGTCCTTTTCATCATTACTTTATTGTTCAATTTAGCAATTTAGAATAAGCCTGGTGAATGAATGAGAATGATGTATCACTCAGTGATTCACACAGACAAACTTGAGCTCAAACATGAGCCCTTTTGATTACTAGTTCAAATGTCTGGCATGTGCGCAATGGAATAAATGTGATGGTGTATAATTATTTATCATTCATTTACTAGGCTTACAAGAGACCATCATACACAAACGCCACACATTCGGTATTCAAATCCTAGCAGTATCCAGAATGGTAGAGCATCCGAACTAGTAATCGGAAGGATTTGTAGGTTTAACCCCTGGTAGCAGCACTCGAATTTCCTTTTTCCCGAGTTTCCCTAGTCACTCACGGAATAATGCCTCATTCTCGGAACTTCATTATGTTGTAAATGTCACCAAACAACGTTTTTGTTACAGGACTGAGCCATTGTCTCAATATAAAGACTGATTCAGTTGGTGCGAACGTTTCATTAATGTTTTGGCATGGCATTTTCAGTTCTTATTTGTTCGATTCATTTATGCATTTTCCAAAACGTTACACAGGAATAAGTCGGGTTATTTCTGGCCTGCATGTCCTTTTTATCAGGAATGACACCCAATGGACTGTTGATGTGTTCTCCCGCATCAGCTAAGGGGTCGCTTAAAAGTGGACGGTTCTTTGACGGCTGGCTGTCTTCTGAAAGACCACTGACAGATGCTGGTTCATGCATGTGTTGCATATCAAGTACTGGCCGATATAAAGTACTGTCATCCTCAGATTCATGGTCAGAGTCACCCTAAAGTGACCAGAGGATAGGGTGTAGAAATCTTAATATTCCATTAATTGATTACGAGGGTATTTGTACAGCCATACAAAAGTATTGTACAAAGATATTTCAACAAGTAGAAAAACAGAAAAAGATCGGAGCTTGCAACCGATCTTTTTATTGTCTTAAGTGACAATGGTAGATATCTGAGTGTTTGCAAATTAAAATAAACAGCACCTCTTTTTGTCCCATCTTGATAGCGTTCCGCGTCGCCGTTCATCTACACCTCTATTGCATTGTTTTCTCTAAAACTGCATTTCTTTTCTCTTGTGGAGAGTTAATTAATTGTTACGAAGTTAAAAGGGGACAAATGATCCAATTTAACTATTGTTCTTAGCTATTTCCCGTTTTATCTTTCGCACACAGGGAATTTAAGGGTTCCTCCTTTGACATAATGTAAAGGGTGTCTCTTGAACATATGGACAGGACCTGGCTGGCACCCTAGACAAACGAGGGGAGTTCTTGGAACAGAGAGCTTTTTCGTCCCTGTTAGAGTGCTAACGATAACGGAAAGTTGGCATGTTATAACATTCAAGGGGACATAACATGGCATAAACGTTTCTTTATGGAGGCAGGGGCTGGGCTGATATTGTTCTGGCTCCTGATGAGAGTTGGGATGCTGACGATTAACCAAGGCCGGGGAAGGGTGATAGGCACGCCTGGAAATGGCTGAGGCACAAGTCTTAACAACAGATAGAATAGATTTGCCCAGTCAGTGTCCAAACTGGTTAAACATAATCTGTAGGTCGCGATTTGGAAGCCTCCAAACAATAATTGTGATAAAAACGTAAAGCTTGTGGGATGTGGCTGGAGTGACAAGGATACTTCACAAATTAATGTGATCAAGTAAGCTGAAGCCACTCAAAAGGCACTAAGGCCACAAGGTAGCGGGCATTACCCTTAAATCTACCAAAGCAAAGATTGAGCCCAAGCATTAGCAGCCATGGACAGCTGTTTCGGCCTTGTTAGGCCTCATCAGCATGGCATAGCTAATGCTCAGGCTCAAGTACCCACATATCAATAAAACAAACAATGAAAACGTAAAGCTTGTGGGATGTGGCTGGAGTGACAAGGATACTTCACAAATTAATGTGATCAAGTAAGCTGAAGCCACGCTGCTAATGCTTGGGCTCAATCTTTGCTTTGGTAGATTTAATGGGTAATGCCCGCTACCTTGTGGCCTTAGTGCCCTTAGAGTGGCTTCAGCTTATTTGATCACATTAATTTGTGAAGTATCCTTGTCTCTCCACCCACATCCCACAAGCTTTACGTTTTCATTGCTTGTTTATTGATATGTGGGTACTTGAGCCTGAGCATTAGCTATGCCATGCTGATGAAGAAGATCAAGCTTGCTGACGAAAAAAACGCCAGTTTGTTTACATAATTGACAGTATTCCCGTGAAATGATTTCCGAAATTTACCAAGTCCGCCCGGACATCCTTGCTCTAATCATTTATTTCCTTTCGTTTTCTGCTTCATATTTCTTTAGCCATTCCTTATCAGCCAAAGGCTCATCGGCGTAGGCCATTATGTCGTCTGAGCTTTCACAACGTGAAGCATACGCGCATTCATCTTCATCATCTTTGTCTTCCAATTTATTGTCGAAATCCAAGTAATAGAAACCGACGTTCTGTTGCATCTTGCTCCATTATCAAGGTTACATAATGATAAAAAGCGGTTTGTGTAAACGCTAAGTTGAAGCGAATTTGCATAAAAAAAGTGCCAAGCTAATTACATGAATACTTTAGCACGAAGAGAATCAGACTGTACATTCAGTACTGGTTTCAGATCTTGAATACAAAGCATGTCATTAACAAGGCAGTCAAATTTGTTCATGCATTTCTTCATTACATTGAAGCGTGCTAAGAAATTGTTCGGAACAGCAGTGTTTACATTCTTTGGAATAATGCTTGTAAATAGATGACGCCTTTTGACAGTGTCCCTCAACACGCGCGTGAAGGTGGCCCTTTGTGTACCCGACATAACCTGCATCACACAGGTCACACTTGAATAAATAACAACGCATTGCTGGGTTACAATGTTAGGCTTGGGCTCATGCAGGCTTAGATCTTGTTTAAGCTTGCGGCTAGTAAACACAGGTTGGATGGTCTTTTGCACCTTGCTGCTAAGATCTGTAAGTTGTCGTTTGACAGACACTACAGCATCCTGATCTTTGTAGGGGAGAACTATGCGTCATCGGTATGCTGCTTAGGCTCCATCACCTATATTTCTTGTCTCATGTATTTCCAAGTCATTGTCGAAATCACCGTCAAAACTTCTGATGAGTCTTCTGATTCCTTAATACTCTCTGAATGTGGGTCGCTAGATTCCATTATCTCGTGTTTGTTAAAATGTGAGCCCTTTTAAGTACACTACGCCATTAAAATAAGGTAAGGAAACCTGTCCAAAAGGAGCTTCTTGGTCATATGCTTTGTAAGACGCGGCAAAGCAATGATAATGATATCAATGATATCATGGAAAGGCTTGCCCCAGCTCCCACAATGCTCGGTCATGTGGCAGAGGTGGTTCAACTTCAAACGACTGTAGAAGCGCAATGATTTTATCAATCACGGAAATTTTTTCGCTTTAAGTATCATGGAAATAGATTAGATTTATTTTGCGAAAAAATGGGGCTAATTTGCACTTTAAAGCAAATATGGATTAGTTTGGACAGTGGATTGAAAACTGCTCTACTCTGCTTTGACTTTAGAAGAACTACTAACAATTAAATTTTTTCTTTAACCTTAGCCAATTTTTCAAGGGTTTCTCTTTATCGTCTACCTTTACTCCAGCTTGTTTCAGAAACTCCCTTGGGTCCCGTTCTCTGAGACAAGGATATCTCTGCACTAACGTTTTGGCCAAATACTCACACATGAGTGTTGTTGGTTTCTTTACCACAGCACGAACACACGTTGCCACCGTTCTGACAACAGAATTTCTAATTTTGTTGTCCACCTCGCCTGATTTTAGAGCTTTATCAACTTTCCAACCAAAATGGTGAGGCATCTGGAAGAAACCTGGAAATCCATCTGAAGGTTGTTCTTCGAGTAGTTTTAGTTGTTTGGGTGGCCGTCACTCAACCCAGACATGTCTGTGTCCACTGACATTGTTCTTGACGTGGATGATGCACTTGAGCTTCTGTTTGAAGGTATATTGTTGACTGAAGGGTCTTGCAGTGCTGCTGGGGGAAAATTTCCAAAATTAAGACAGTAATGAATGTCAAATAGTTGGTAGTACTGAGAGTCTAACATTGAATAATTCCAATCTGCATTCTCAGCACAGGAAAATTTCAAATAAAATAAAATCACTCACTTCTGTCATTGGTGTGCATGTGCAGGAGTTTACAGACAAATCCTGTAGGACCTGCACTTTGTCCTTGTCTTTTAAAATACCATCTTCAAAGTCAACATATTCACCAAACTCCTCATCCCACTTCTGGAAAATAACTTGGGATTGTGACAACAAAATGGAATAAAATTCAGCAAAATCTTCTGCTTTTAGGTCTTGCAAGTCTGTGCCTGGAACACTTACAATTTTGCGCCTTTTTTCGAATACTACCAGAATTCGAATCACGGTCTTTGTAGCTGCTAGGAAAAAAAATAGAGCTTCATTAATACAGTAATTTCTATTTTGTATTCTGAAGAGCAACATGCAGGTTTTCCCTCCTTTCAAATTTGAATTGAATATTTAAGGTAATTCCCTCGAAATTGTTCTGCTATCAAACCTTTTCCTGAAACTTGGTATAATTAACATTTATGATATGAACATTAAAAAAATGCAATAAAAAAATGGGGTCACCCTGCTTGTTTACACGTCAGCAGGCTCTTAAAATGGGGTATTTTTACTGGTTGCTCGTTAAAAATACGAATCACCAGTATTACAGAATTAAGTCTTGGTTACTTGAAAGACACAAATTTTATCTTGAAAGCAAAGCTTCATTTATTGACACAAGCAGTATTGCTTCATGAAAGCCGTTTTTGATTACATGGTTGTGGGAATATTGCACTTTTTCGGACAGTTCTGTGGCTAGCTTGAAGTCCTCGCCTTGGCCAAAATACACCCAGTACTGAACTATTTTCCAAAAAACAATCATGTTCTACTATCAAACTATCTACTATTTTTTATTCTTTAAATATGTTCTTTATTAGACTGTTACGTGGAAAAAAAATCGGGGGTCACCGTACAAACTGCCATGAAAGGTGGTCATGGATTTGAGATCGCAGTCAGGATGGAGAACTTGCACGGTGGAGACTTGGACGAGACACAAAATGGCGCTCATCATGTTCGAAATATACACTCGAGATCAAGCTTGTTTTAAACTGTTGTTATGTGTTTGATATCGCCAACACGAAAATCAACACTTGGAAAGAGTGCAAGAATAACAAAGAATGAGGTAAGTCAAGATTTGATGAGATTTTGAAGTTATGAACCTTTTGTTTGGATTATTTTTGTAGCGCTGGCGTTCTATTAATTCCAACGAGCTAGGGTTCGATTTTTTAGTTTTTGCGCAATAAAGGCTTGACTAAGAAACTTGAAGAAAAGACTGTTAATTCCTATTCTTTATATGTTTTCTTGTTTGGTTTCTATTCACAGCAAAATGTGAATTCTTCACCCATCACTCTGACAGGACACACATGTATAATAGGAGTTCTGGTGCAGCTTGCTTCATAATATGAAGCACAGCATCCAGAAATCCTATTATAGACGTGTGTTAGTAAAATAACTCAAACACAATAAAAGGAATTAGCGTGATTGCGCGGTCAATTGAAGCCGTAATCGATACACCACAGAAAATATTTCCCATTGAAGAAATATCTACACTTGTATATCGAAAGTACGCCAGAATTATTTTCCAATTGAAGAAATATCTGCACCGGTATATACGCCAAGATGGCAACCAATGGACCAAACAACTGTCAACTTTCCAAAGCAATTCAAAACCTTCCTCCAGAGCGTCGTGAGATGATTCTCAAGGAGTATCTCGATCACCAGCAAAATGAGGGAGAGAACTGCTCTGGGCTGGGATATGGTTCCTAAGGAGCTTTTATCACACCTCTCTGTCAAAAACGAGAAAGCCTTGTGAAAGGGAAGTTTTGTCTCAAACATGAAGATTGTGGAGTGGACGGGCTTTGTCAACCATGCTCACAAGAAGGGTTTTATCATAACATTTTTGGATAAAAATAAATACCTCAGATGCTTCATTGTTTTATGTGAAGATGAATTTGAACATGCTTGGATTCGTTGCATGTTGAGGGGCCTTAATCCATTACAAGTTTTGGGTTATTTATCTGAAGATTTGTGAAGCAGAAACCGTTGTGTGACCTCTTTTTCAGAAACAGGAAGTCATATCTTTTTTCCCAGGCCCTCGGATGGGCAAAAAAAAAAAACGGCGGCTGAGTCATCATTATCGTTTTTGGGCGAGAAAAAAAAACAATCAGAGCAGAATCACACAAAAATGTACGCTCAGTTAACGCACATTAAGCTTTTCTGTCACCACAGAAGATGGTGAAGCGATACGACGAGTAGAAAGTGAGAAATGACAAGATTTGATGAC
>JAEMWC010000629.1:0-2500 GCA_016490735.1 Pachyseris speciosa | reverse complement strand
TCACCACAACCTTCAATCAAGAAGATGACCGAATGACTTCACAAAACAAAGAAGCCATTGCAGAGCAGAGTCCAGTTGATTAATGCAGTGCTTCATTCATAAGCCAATGGTTTGTGAATACTACCCAACTCTGGGTACACTATTAAAGAAATCAGTAATCAGTGGCAATTGCTTTCAATCAACAGATTAATGCTTGATTTGAATGATGGACAATGGGTGAAAGAAAATTATGTGATTCTTGTTTCATGATGATTTTTTTGGTATGATTAGTTATTGTACACATCAGGAGTACTATAAGTTGAGCATTATCTCAAATGTTATTGTTCTTGTTTTTTTAGGATGTTTGGTCAGAAAGAAAACATTGCCAAGTACTTGGTTCTTCTTTTAAATCAGATTTATAAGGGGCAGGGGAAGACATGTCTTCTTATAATCCTTATTCATAACACTGTTCATATGTAACGTTTTACTGCTTCGAACTGTCTGAAGCTAAATCTGAAATATTGCCAAATGATTAATAGTCTGTAAATATTCAAATCCAATGAAGAACGACCCCCGCAGTTGCGAACGCAACCTATGCAATTGCGAAAAGAAGCCTGAAAAAAATTCAGGACTTCAACGGGGTTTGAACCCGTGACCTCGCGACCACCGGTGCGATGCTCCAACCAACTGAGCTATGAAGCCACTGACGTTGGGAGCAGGTCAATTGTGGGCTCATATGTTCCCGTGAAAGAAATGAGTGTGAATGACATATGAAATGAATCATATATGAACTGCGGAAATGAAATCAAATGAAGAACGACCCCCGCAGTTGCGAACGCAACCTATGCAATTGCGAAAAGAAGCCTGAAAAAAATTCAGGACTTCAACGGGGTTTGAACCCGTGACCTCGCGACCACCGGTGCGATGCTCCAACCAACTGAGCTACGAAGCCACTGACGTTGGGAGCAGGTCAATTGTGGGCTCATATGTTCCCGTGAAAGAAATGAGTGTGAATGACATATGAAATGAATCATATATGAACTGCGGAAATGAAATCAAATGAAGAACGACCCCCGCAGTTGCGAACGCAACCTATGCAATTGCGAAAAGAAGCCTGAAAAAAAATTCAGGACTTCAACGGGGTTTGAACCCGTGACCTCGCGACCACCGGTGCGATGCTCCAACCAACTGAGCTATGAAGCCACTGACGTTGGGAGCAGGTCAATTGTGGCTCATATGTTCCCGTGAAAGAAATGAGTGTGAATGACATATGAAATGAATCATATATGAACTGCGGAAATGAAATCAAATGAAGAACGACCCCCGCAGTTGTGAACGCAACCTATGCAATTGCGAAAAGAAGCCTGAAAAAAATTCAGGACTTCAACGAGGTTTGAACCCGTGACCTCGCGACCACCGGTGCGATGCTCCAACCAACTGAGCTATGAAGCCACTGACGTTGGGAGCAGGTCAATTGTGGGCTCATATGTTCCCGTGAAAGAAATGAGTGTGAATGACAATACCTCAATTTACCTCAATTTTAAGTACTCAAATACTTAGAATAAAATTATAAATTCCAGTGACAAGCAGTTGTTTATATATAGATAGATATAAAAAATGAAATGTTTGTGTAAATAAAACCAATAAAGATCTCTAAGAGTAGGGGGGGGGCAGTGACAAGTGTATATAATGTTTTACCACAATAAAGCTGGAGGAGTCATTAAAACTTATTGCCACTGGCAAAAATGTCACATGGTGTCAAAGAAAAGGTGAAACTTGAGGTGTACAGGGTCATCCCAAAAATAAAAAGAGTTCGAGGGGAGGGGGACTGGGTAAAAATTATAGGGTAAGCAGGGGGGTCGTTGTATTTTGGAAAAGACAAGCCATAAATTCCATCAGCTCCTCCCCCACCTCTAAAAACTGATCAATCTCTGACCCAATTCATTTTGCCACTATGTCATGGAATAAACAAAACAGGTTTCAACTCTAATGAATTAATCAATTCATTGGTAAATTCAGACTTCCTCCCAGTGCGAGAACTGTTAACTGTCACCAAAATTAATCCTAATTTGTTCTTTCATCAAAGTCTCAAACACTTTTTGACTATTCAAAAAAGTTGATAATTTCCTAGTCACTTGTTTTTCTGTTTTCTTGCCCAAGTATTGGCCCATATACTTGTTGGTCGAACGGTATCAACGATGCAATTGTATTCCCTGCAAAGACCTTGAGGTTCAAGTTTGTCTCCTGCTAAGAGACCAAGGATCAGTCCTACCAAAACAAGCTCCTCAAACATTGTCCACTGTACCGCCACTGTTCCACGTGTTTTGATCTCAGTGAAAGATTTCCTTTTAAAGCAGCAGTTGAGTTTTCATGATGTCTGCGCTTTCGAGATGAACATGGGATTTGTTCAGATCCTGATACATTTTTTCCATAAGGATTGTTACAGTTGATGCATTGACAGTACATATTACATCCAGACACATTTTGGAAGCATTTACATCCAGTCTTGTACTCATGACAA
>JAEMWC010000628.1:500000-531766 GCA_016490735.1 Pachyseris speciosa | reverse complement strand
TAGAGTTAGGGTTAAAATTAGGGCTAGGGTTACAGTTTAGGGTTAGGGTTAGAGCTAGGGTTAGGGTTAGAGCTAGGGTTAGGGTTAGAGCTAGGTTAGGGTTAGAGCTAGGGATAGGGTTCGGCCTAGGGCATTGCAAACGTTAACGTTAAAGTAAGCGGCGTATTTTGAGTCTCGCACAGGTTTCTTGGTTTCTTGTTCCTCCGAAATGAAGAGAGCGCACAGGTTTCTTGGTTGATTCTTAATTCTTCGGGAAGGCTTTGGCCGATGTAAGTAAAGTGTTGAAGAGGGTGTTTTGGTTGAGAACGGCATAAAGCAGGATCGGATTTGATTCTAACTCAGTGCTTAAAAAGCTTGCTGTCGGCTGAGAAATAGACTAAAATATTAAAGAAGGTTGTATTTTGAAGATAGCTTTTTGGCTACTACCAACAACTTCTGTTCGTGAGCAACACCGAAAATTTGAGTTAACGATGTTCAAGGGCAAAATTAAGAGTTAAAAGAGTAAGCTGTTTCCCGTCGGTTTCCGCTTCGAAACAGAGATTTGACTGGCGCTTCGCGTGCTTTGGTCATTATTGAAACGATTTTGAAGGGTTCATTTTCGTTCGTCAAATGGAACCAGTGGAATGAAATTCGTATCACAAATCAACGTAAATGACGGACAGTGAAAAACTGGAACAAAATACTTAACTAGTTTTGTTGGCTTCAAGACGTAAATATTTGCATAAGATGTGAAATTTAATCCGATCGTCTGATTGCGTAACACAACGACTGTGAAAAATGTCTCGCGTGCAAATACGTCTTTGCTGGTGTTTATCTCGCTTGAAAAATACGTTTTGCTGATGTTTACAAGCTCCATAAATCAAAATAAACCAGTTGATCGACGCAAAACTTATTTATATGTTTGAAATTCGGCAGCATGTCTCCCCGTGTTTACATAACAACTCGACGACCGACCACGAGTAATATTTTCCACGCGCGCCCATGCAACTTTTCCCCGGATTGTTTTCAAGATAGTCATCGAAACGGACGGGACTTCTCGTCATGCTGACTTCCTCTCTCGGATGAATTCTCCGTAATGTTTCCGAATTTTGACGAACTGTTTCACGGCTTCGATGGCCCGCGAGACAGCGCCCACTTCGGCCGCAATGATTGTGGGAATGTTATGCCCTCCGCGTGCGAAAGACACTCTGCAAACATCAGCCAGTTTTTTTGCCCCTAACTCCAAAACACCTCTCCTTTTCGAAATTCTAGCACGGTAACCTTTCAGAAATCGACCAAGACTAGCAAAAACCGAGCCGCTTTTGAGACGAGGGATGTTTTCAGAGTTTTTTTTCTGCCCGCTCTTAATCTCTACTCCCAAACCGGAGAGTCAAATTCATCTCTCTCTTCATGGTTTGGCAAGCAGAGAAAACACGACTGCTTCTTTCAGCCGTGTTAGACTTGTGGATCTCAAGACTTCATGATGTCCTTCGATCACCGAGCGAACAGGCAAATTGACATAATTCGATTAAACCAAACAGCTAGCGCGGATTTGGCAGACACGTTGCGTAAGTACCAATGTTTTAACCGCAAAACTTTTAGTCTACGTCACACTATGGAACAATCCTTTCTACTATTCAACATTTCATTTCCAGTTTCAGTTTTACCCTTCAGTTACGAGCATTTGACGCTAAGTTTTCAAATAAAGAAATAAAGAATACCCTTGGGCATTGCTTCATGCATGTTAATAAGGCAGACATAATTATGTCTGCCTTATTAACATGCATGAAGCAATGCCCAAGGGTATTCTTTATGCGCGATGTGCCTTTTTGACTCATAAACAGCCCACAAGATGCCCATCCGACTTGGAAATGGTCGACTTTTTTAAATGCAGCACTTATTACCAGTGTTTTGCTTACTGATAGTGCTCAAGAAGCTTCCTTAGCTGGAAAACAGTGCGCAACATTCTGGGTTGACTTAAAAACAGCACACAGCAACCTTGGTTAACCTTAAGCCAGCGCGCGTAGATTTTGTCCGACTTGAAAACAGCACTCAAAAGATTTAGGGTTATTGTTAAGTTTAGAGTTAGGGTTAAAATTAGGGCTAGGGTTACAGTTAGGGTTAGGGCTAGAGCTAGGGTTAGGGTTAGAGCTAGGGTTAGGGTTAGAGCTAGGGTTAGGGTTAGAGCTAGGGATAGGGTTCGGCCTAGGGCATTGCAAACGTTAACGTTAAAGTAAGCGGCGTATTTTGAGTCTCGCACAGGTTTCTTGGTTTCTTGGTTCCTCCGAAATGAAGAGAGCGCACAGGTTTCTTGGTTGATTCTTAATTCTTTCGGGAAGGCTTTGGCCGATGTAAGTAAAGTGTTGAAGAGGGTGTTTTGGTTGAAACGGCATAAGCAGGATCGGATTTGATTCTAACTCAGTGCTTAAAAAGCTTGCTGTCGGCTGAGAAATAGACTAAAATATTAAAGAAGGTTGTTTTTATTTGAAGATAGCTTTTGGCTACTACCAACAACTTCTGTTCGTGAGCAACACCGAAAATTTGAGTTAACGATGTTCAAGGGCAAAATTAAGAGTTAAAAGAGTAAGCTGTTTCCCGTCGGTTTCCGCTTCGAAACAGAGATTTGACTGGCGCTTCGCGTGCTTTGGTCATTATTGAAACGATTTTGAAGGGTTCATTTTCGTCGTCAAATGGAACCAGTGGAATGAAATTCGTATCACAAATCAACGTAAATGACGACAGTGAAAAAAACTGGAACAAAATACTTAACTAGTTTTGTTGGCTTCAAGACGTAAATATTTGCATAAGATGTGAAATTTAATCCGTATCGTCTGATGCGTAACACAACGACTTGTGAAAATGTCTCGCGTGCAAATACGTTTTTGCTGGTGTTTATCTCGCTTGAAAATACGTTTTGCTGATGTTTACAAGCCTCCATAAAATCAAAATAACCGAGTTGATCGACGCAAAACTTATTTATATGTTGAAATTCGGCAGCATGTCTCCCTGTGTTTACATAACAACTCGACGACCGACCACGAGTAATATTTTCCACGCGCGCCCATGCAACTTTCCCCGGATTGTTTTCAAGATAGTCATCGAAAACGGACGGACTTCTCGTCATGCTGACTTCCCTCTCTCGGATGAATTCTCCGTAATGTTTCCGAATTTTGACGAACTGTTTCACGGCTTCGATGGCCCGCGAGACAGCGCCCACTTCGGCCGCAATGAATTGTGGGAATGTTATGCCCTCCGCGTGCGAAAGACACTCTGCAAACATCAGCCAGTTTTTTTGCCCCTAACTCCAAAAACACCTCTCCTTTTCGGAAATTCTAGCACGGTAACCTTTCAGAAATGGACCAAGACTAGCAAAACCGAGCCGCTTTTGAGACGAGAGATGTTTTCAGAGTTTTTTTTCTGCCCGGCTCTTAATCTCTACTCCCAAACCGGAGAGTCAAATTCATCTCTCTCTTCATGGTTTGGCAAGCAGAGAAAACACGACTGGCTTCTTTCAGCCGTGTTAGACTTGTGGATCTCAAGACTTCATGATGTCCTTCGATCACCGAGCGAACAGGCAAATTGACATAATTCGATTAAACCAAACAAGCTAGCGCGGATTTGGCAGACACGTTGCGTAAGTACCAATGTTTTAACCGCCAAAACTTTTAGTCTACGTCACACTATGGAACAATCCTTTCTACCTATCAATCATTTCATGTCCAGTTTCAGTTTTACCCTTCAGTTACGAGCATTTGACGCTAAGTTTTCAAATAAAGAAATAAAGAATACCCTTGGGCATTGCTTCATGCATGTTAATAAGGCAGACATAATTATGTCTGCCTTATTAACATGCATGAAGCAATGCCCAAGGGTATTCTTTATGCGCGATGTGCCTTTTTGACTCATAAACAGCCCACAAGATGCCCATCCGACTTGGAAATGGTCGACTTTTTTAAATGCAGCACTTATTACCAGTGTTTTGCTTACTGATAGTGCTCAAGAAGCTTCCTTAGCTGGAAAACAGTGCGCAACATTCTGGGTTGACTTAAAAACAGCACACAGCAACCTTGGTTAACCTTAAGCCAGCGCGCGTAGATTTTGTCCGACTTGAAAACAGCACTCAAAAGATTTAGGGTTATTGTTAAGTTTAGAGTTAGGGTTAAAATTAGGGCTAGGGTTACAGTTAGGGTTAGGGCTAGAGCTAGGTTAGGGTTAGAGCTAGGTTAGGGTTAGAGCTAGGGTTAGGGTTAGAGCTAGGGATAGGGTTCGGCCTAGGGCATTGCAAACGTTAACGTTAAAGTAAGCGGCGTATTTTGAGTCTCGCACAGGTTTCTTGGTTTCTTGGTTCCTCCGAAATGAAGAGAGCGCACAGGTTTCTTGGTTGATTCTTAATTCTTTCGGGAAGGCTTTGGCCGATGTAAGTAAAGTGTTGAAGAGGGTGTTTTGGTTGAGAACGGCATAAAGCAGGATCGGATTTGATTCTAACTCAGTGCTTAAAAAGCTTGCTGTCGGCTGAGAAATAGACTAAAATATTAAAGAAGGTTGTTTTTATTTGAAGATAGCTTTTGGCTACTACCAACAACTTCTGTTCGTGAGCAACACCGAAAATTTGAGTTAACGATGTTCAAGGGCAAAATTAAGAGTTAAAAGAGTAAGCTGTTTCCCGTCGGTTTCCGCTTCGAAACAGAGATTTGACTGGCGCTTCGCGTGCTTTGGTCATTATTGAAACGATTTTGAAGGGTTCATTTTCGTCGTCAAATGGAACCAGTGGAATGAAATTCGTATCACAAATCAACGTAAATGACGACAGTGAAAAAACTGGAACAAAATACTTAACTAGTTTTGTTGGCTTCAAGACGTAAATATTTGCATAAGATGTGAAATTTAATCCGTATCGTCTGATGCGTAACACAACGACTTGTGAAAATGTCTCGCGTGCAAATACGTTTTTGCTGGTGTTTATCTCGCTTGAAAATACGTTTTGCTGATGTTTACAAGCCTCCATAAAATCAAAATAACCGAGTTGATCGACGCAAAACTTATTTATATGTTGAAATTCGGCAGCATGTCTCCCTGTGTTTACATAACAACTCGACGACCGACCACGAGTAATATTTTCCACGCGCGCCCATGCAACTTTTCCCCGGATTGTTTTCAAGATAGTCATCGAAAACGGACGGACTTCTCGTCATGCTGACTTCCCTCTCTCGGATGAATTCTCCGTAATGTTTCCGAATTTTGACGAACTGTTTCACGGCTTCGATGGCCCGCGAGACAGCGCCCACTTCGGCCGCAATGAATTGTGGGAATGTTATGCCCTCCGCGTGCGAAAGACACTCTGCAAACATCAGCCAGTTTTTTTGCCCCTAACTCCAAAAACACCTCTCCTTTTCGGAAATTCTAGCACGGTAACCTTTCAGAAATCGACCAAGACTAGCAAAACCGAGCCGCTTTTGAGACGAGGGATGTTTTCAGAGTTTTTTTTCTGCCCGGCTCTTAATCTCTACTCCCAAACCGGAGAGTCAAATTCATCTCTCTCTTCATGGTTTGGCAAGCAGAGAAAACACGACTGGCTTCTTTCAGCCGTGTTAGACTTGTGGATCTCAAGACTTCATGATGTCCTTCGATCACCGAGCGAACAGGCAAATTGACATAATTCGATTAAACCAAACAAGCTAGCGCGGATTTGGCAGACACGTTGCGTAAGTACCAATGTTTTAACCGCCAAAACTTTTAGTCTACGTCACACTATGGAACAATCCTTTCTACCTATCAATCATTTCATGTCCAGTTTCAGTTTTACCCTTCAGTTACGAGCATTTGACGCTAAGTTTTCAAATAAAGAAATAAAGAATACCCTTGGGCATTGCTTCATGCATGTTAATAAGGCAGACATAATTATGTCTGCCTTATTAACATGCATGAAGCAATGCCCAAGGGTATTCTTTATGCGCGATGTGCCTTTTTGACTCATAAACAGCCCACAAGATGCCCATCCGACTTGGAAATGGTCGACTTTTTTAAATGCAGCACTTATTACCAGTGTTTTGCTTACTGATAGTGCTCAAGAAGCTTCCTTAGCTGGAAAACAGTGCGCAACATTCTGGGTTGACTTAAAAACAGCACACAGCAACCTTGGTTAACCTTAAGCCAGCGCGCGTAGATTTTGTCCGACTTGAAAACAGCACTCAAAAGATTTAGGGTTATTGTTAAGTTTAGAGTTAGGGTTAAAATTAGGGCTAGGGTTACAGTTAGGGTTAGGGCTAGAGCTGGTTAGGGTTAGAGCTAGGGTTAGGGTTAGAGCTAGGGTTAGGGTTAGAGCTAGGGATAGGGTTCGGCCTAGGGCATTGCAAACGTTAACGTTAAAGTAAGCGGCGTATTTTGAGTCTCGCACAGGTTTCTTGGTTTCTTGGTTCCTCCGAAATGAAGAGAGCGCACAGGTTTCTTGGTTGATTCTTAATTCTTTCGGGAAGGCTTTGGCCGATGTAAGTAAAGTGTTGAAGAGGGTGTTTTGGTTGAGAACGGCATAAAGCAGGATCGGATTTGATTCTAACTCAGTGCTTAAAAAGCTTGCTGTCGGCTGAGAAATAGACTAAAATATTAAAGAAGGTTGTTTTTATTTGAAGATAGCTTTTGGCTACTACCAACAACTTCTGTTCGTGAGCAACACCGAAAATTTGAGTTAACGATGTTCAAGGGCAAAATTAAGAGTTAAAAGAGTAAGCTGTTTCCCGTCGGTTTCCGCTTCGAAACAGAGATTTGACTGGCGCTTCGCGTGCTTTGGTCATTATTGAAACGATTTTGAAGGGTTCATTTTCGTCGTCAAATGGAACCAGTGGAATGAAATTCGTATCACAAATCAACGTAAATGACGACAGTGAAAAAACTGGAACAAAATACTTAACTAGTTTTGTTGGCTTCAAGACGTAAATATTTGCATAAGATGTGAAATTTAATCCGTATCGTCTGATGCGTAACACAACGACTTGTGAAAATGTCTCGCGTGCAAATACGTTTTTGCTGGTGTTTATCTCGCTTGAAAATACGTTTTGCTGATGTTTACAAGCCTCCATAAAATCAAAATAACCGAGTTGATCGACGCAAAACTTATTTATATGTTGAAATTCGGCAGCATGTCTCCCTGTGTTTACATAACAACTCGACGACCGACCACGAGTAATATTTTCCACGCGCGCCCATGCAACTTTTCCCCGGATTGTTTTCAAGATAGTCATCGAAAACGGACGGACTTCTCGTCATGCTGACTTCCCTCTCTCGGATGAATTCTCCGTAATGTTTCCGAATTTTGACGAACTGTTTCACGGCTTCGATGGCCCGCGAGACAGCGCCCACTTCGGCCGCAATGAATTGTGGGAATGTTATGCCCTCCGCGTGCGAAAGACACTCTGCAAACATCAGCCAGTTTTTTTGCCCCTAACTCCAAAAACACCTCTCCTTTTCGGAAATTCTAGCACGGTAACCTTTCAGAAATCGACCAAGACTAGCAAAACCGAGCCGCTTTTGAGACGAGGGATGTTTTCAGAGTTTTTTTTCTGCCCGGCTCTTAATCTCTACTCCCAAACCGGAGAGTCAAATTCATCTCTCTCTTCATGGTTTGGCAAGCAGAGAAAACACGACTGGCTTCTTTCAGCCGTGTTAGACTTGTGGATCTCAAGACTTCATGATGTCCTTCGATCACCGAGCGAACAGGCAAATTGACATAATTCGATTAAACCAAACAAGCTAGCGCGGATTTGGCAGACACGTTGCGTAAGTACCAATGTTTTAACCGCCAAAACTTTTAGTCTACGTCACACTATGGAACAATCCTTTCTACCTATCAATCATTTCATGTCCAGTTTCAGTTTTACCCTTCAGTTACGAGCATTTGACGCTAAGTTTTCAAATAAAGAAATAAAGAATACCCTTGGGCATTGCTTCATGCATGTTAATAAGGCAGACATAATTATGTCTGCCTTATTAACATGCATGAAGCAATGCCCAAGGGTATTCTTTATGCGCGATGTGCCTTTTTGACTCATAAACAGCCCACAAGATGCCCATCCGACTTGGAAATGGTCGACTTTTTTAAATGCAGCACTTATTACCAGTGTTTTGCTTACTGATAGTGCTCAAGAAGCTTCCTTAGCTGGAAAACAGTGCGCAACATTCTGGGTTGACTTAAAAACAGCACACAGCAACCTTGGTTAACCTTAAGCCAGCGCGCGTAGATTTTGTCCGACTTGAAAACAGCACTCAAAAGATTTAGGGTTATTGTTAAGTTTAGAGTTAGGGTTAAAATTAGGGCTAGGGTTACAGTTAGGGTTAGGGCTAGAGCTAGGGTTAGGGTTAGAGCTAGGTTAGGGTTAGAGCTAGGGTTAGGGTTAGAGCTAGGGATAGGGTTCGGCCTAGGGCATTGCAAACGTTAACGTTAAAGTAAGCGGCGTATTTTGAGTCTCGCACAGGTTTCTTGGTTTCTTGGTTCCTCCGAAATGAAGAGAGCGCACAGGTTTCTTGGTTGATTCTTAATTCTTTCGGGAAGGCTTTGGCCGATGTAAGTAAAGTGTTGAAGAGGGTGTTTTGGTTGAGAACGGCATAAAGCAGGATCGGATTTGATTCTAACTCAGTGCTTAAAAAGCTTGCTGTCGGCTGAGAAATAGACTAAAATATTAAAGAAGGTTGTTTTTATTTGAAGATAGCTTTTGGCTACTACCAACAACTTCTGTTCGTGAGCAACACCGAAAATTTGAGTTAACGATGTTCAAGGGCAAAATTAAGAGTTAAAAGAGTAAGCTGTTTCCCGTCGGTTTCCGCTTCGAAACAGAGATTTGACTGGCGCTTCGCGTGCTTTGGTCATTATTGAAACGATTTTGAAGGGTTCATTTTCGTCGTCAAATGGAACCAGTGGAATGAAATTCGTATCACAAATCAACGTAAATGACGACAGTGAAAAAACTGGAACAAAATACTTAACTAGTTTTGTTGGCTTCAAGACGTAAATATTTGCATAAGATGTGAAATTTAATCCGTATCGTCTGATGCGTAACACAACGACTTGTGAAAATGTCTCGCGTGCAAATACGTTTTTGCTGGTGTTTATCTCGCTTGAAAATACGTTTTGCTGATGTTTACAAGCCTCCATAAAATCAAAATAACCGAGTTGATCGACGCAAAACTTATTTATATGTTGAAATTCGGCAGCATGTCTCCCTGTGTTTACATAACAACTCGACGACCGACCACGAGTAATATTTTCCACGCGCGCCCATGCAACTTTTCCCCGGATTGTTTTCAAGATAGTCATCGAAAACGGACGGACTTCTCGTCATGCTGACTTCCCTCTCTCGGATGAATTCTCCGTAATGTTTCCGAATTTTGACGAACTGTTTCACGGCTTCGATGGCCCGCGAGACAGCGCCCACTTCGGCCGCAATGAATTGTGGGAATGTTATGCCCTCCGCGTGCGAAAGACACTCTGCAAACATCAGCCAGTTTTTTTGCCCCTAACTCCAAAAACACCTCTCCTTTTCGGAAATTCTAGCACGGTAACCTTTCAGAAATCGACCAAGACTAGCAAAACCGAGCCGCTTTTGAGACGAGAGATGTTTTCAGAGTTTTTTTTCTGCCCGGCTCTTAATCTCTACTCCCAAACCGGAGAGTCAAATTCATCTCTCTCTTCATGGTTTGGCAAGCAGAGAAAACACGACTGGCTTCTTTCAGCCGTGTTAGACTTGTGGATCTCAAGACTTCATGATGTCCTTCGATCACCGAGCGAACAGGCAAATTGACATAATTCGATTAAACCAAACAAGCTAGCGCGGATTTGGCAGACACGTTGCGTAAGTACCAATGTTTTAACCGCCAAAACTTTTAGTCTACGTCACACTATGGAACAATCCTTTCTACCTATCAATCATTTCATGTCCAGTTTCAGTTTTACCCTTCAGTTACGAGCATTTGACGCTAAGTTTTCAAATAAAGAAATAAAGAATACCCTTGGGCATTGCTTCATGCATGTTAATAAGGCAGACATAATTATGTCTGCCTTATTAACATGCATGAAGCAATGCCCAAGGGTATTCTTTATGCGCGATGTGCCTTTTTGACTCATAAACAGCCCACAAGATGCCCATCCGACTTGGAAATGGTCGACTTTTTTAAATGCAGCACTTATTACCAGTGTTTTGCTTACTGATAGTGCTCAAGAAGCTTCCTTAGCTGGAAAACAGTGCGCAACATTCTGGGTTGACTTAAAAACAGCACACAGCAACCTTGGTTAACCTTAAGCCAGCGCGCGTAGATTTTGTCCGACTTGAAAACAGCACTCAAAAGATTTAGGGTTATTGTTAAGTTTAGAGTTAGGGTTAATTAGGGCTAGGGTTACAGTTAGGGTTAGGGTTAGAGCTAGGGTTAGGGTTAGAGCTAGGGTTAGGGTTAGAGCTAGGGTTAGGGTTAGAGCTAGGGATAGGGTTCGGCCTAGGGCATTGCAAACGTTAACGTTAAAGTAAGCGGCGTATTTTGAGTCTCGCACAGGTTTCTTGGTTTCTTGGTTCCTCCGAAATGAAGAGAGCGCACAGGTTTCTTGGTTGATTCTTAATTCTTTCGGGAAGGCTTTGGCCGATGTAAGTAAAGTGTTGAAGAGGGTGTTTTGGTTGAGAACGGCATAAAGCAGGATCGGATTTGATTCTAACTCAGTGCTTAAAAAGCTTGCTGTCGGCTGAGAAATAGACTAAAATATTAAAGAAGGTTGTTTTTATTTGAAGATAGCTTTTGGCTACTACCAACAACTTCTGTTCGTGAGCAACACCGAAAATTTGAGTTAACGATGTTCAAGGGCAAAATTAAGAGTTAAAAGAGTAAGCTGTTTCCCGTCGGTTTCCGCTTCGAAACAGAGATTTGACTGGCGCTTCGCGTGCTTTGGTCATTATTGAAACGATTTTGAAGGGTTCATTTTCGTCGTCAAATGGAACCAGTGGAATGAAATTCGTATCACAAATCAACGTAAATGACGACAGTGAAAAAACTGGAACAAAATACTTAACTAGTTTTGTTGGCTTCAAGACGTAAATATTTGCATAAGATGTGAAATTTAATCCGTATCGTCTGATGCGTAACACAACGACTTGTGAAAATGTCTCGCGTGCAAATACGTTTTTGCTGGTGTTTATCTCGCTTGAAAATACGTTTTGCTGATGTTTACAAGCCTCCATAAAATCAAAATAACCGAGTTGATCGACGCAAAACTTATTTATATGTTGAAATTCGGCAGCATGTCTCCCTGTGTTTACATAACAACTCGACGACCGACCACGAGTAATATTTTCCACGCGCGCCCATGCAACTTTTCCCCGGATTGTTTTCAAGATAGTCATCGAAAACGGACGGACTTCTCGTCATGCTGACTTCCCTCTCTCGGATGAATTCTCCGTAATGTTTCCGAATTTTGACGAACTGTTTCACGGCTTCGATGGCCCGCGAGACAGCGCCCACTTCGGCCGCAATGAATTGTGGGAATGTTATGCCCTCCGCGTGCGAAAGACACTCTGCAAACATCAGCCAGTTTTTTTGCCCTAACTCCAAAAACACCTCTCCTTTTCGGAAATTCTAGCACGGTAACCTTTCAGAAATCGACCAAGACTAGCAAAACCGAGCCGCTTTTGAGACGAGGATGTTTTCAGAGTTTTTTTTCTGCCCGGCTCTTAATCTCTACTCCCAAACCGGAGAGTCAAATTCATCTCTCTCTTCATGGTTTGGCAAGCAGAGAAAACACGACTGGCTTCTTTCAGCCGTGTTAGACTTGTGGATCAAGACTTCATGATGTCCTTCGATCACCGAGCGAACAGGCAAATTGACATAATTCGATTAAACCAAACAAGCTAGCGCGATCGGATTGGCAGACACGTTGCGTAAGTACCAATGTTTTAACCGCCAAAACTTTTAGTCTACGTCACACTATGGAACAATCCTTTCTACCTATCAATCATTTCATGTCCAGTTTCAGTTTTACCCTTCAGTTACGAGCATTTGACGCTAAGTTTTCAAATAAAGAAATAAAGAATACCCTTGGGCATTGCTTCATGCATGTTAATAAGGCAGACATAATTATGTCTGCCTTATTAACATGCATGAAGCAATGCCCAAGGGTATTCTTTATGCGCGATGTGCCTTTTTGACTCATAAACAGCCCACAAGATGCCCATCCGACTTGGAAATGGTCGACTTTTTTTAAATGCAGCACTTATTACCAGTGTTTGCTTACTGATAGTGCTCAAGAAGCTTCCTTAGCTGGAAAACAGTGCGCAACATTCTGGGTTGACTTAAAAACAGCACACAGCAACCTTGGTTAACCTTAAGCCAGCGCGCGTAGATTTTGTCCGACTTGAAAACAGCACTCAAAAGATTTAGGGTTATTGTTAAGTTTAGAGTTAGGGTTAAAATTAGGGCTAGGGTTACAGTTAGGGTTAGGGCTAGAGCTAGGGTTAGGGTTAGAGCTAGGGTTAGGGTTAGAGCTAGGGTTAGGGTTAGAGCTAGGGATAGGGTTCGGCCTAGGGCATTGCAAACGTTAACGTTAAAGTAAGCCGCGTATTTTGAGTCTCGCACAGGTTTCTTGGTTTCTTGGTTCCTCCGAAATGAAGAGAGCGCACAGGTTTCTTGGTTGATTCTTAATTCTTTCGGGAAGGCTTTGGCCGATGTAAGTAAAGTGTTGAAGAGGGTGTTTTGGTTGAAACGGCATAAAGCAGGATCGGATTTGATTCTAACTCAGTGCTTAAAAAGCTTGCTGTCGGCTGAGAAATAGACTAAAATATTAAAGAAGGTTGTTTTTATTTGAAGATAGCTTTTGGCTACTACCAACAACTTCTGTTCGTGAGCAACACCGAAAATTTGAGTTAACGATGTTCAAGGGCAAAATTAAGAGTTAAAAGAGTAAGCTGTTTCCCGTCGGTTTCCGCTTCGAAACAGAGATTTGACTGGCGCTTCGCGTGCTTTGGTCATTATTGAAACGATTTTGAAGGGTTCATTTTCGTCGTCAAATGGAACCAGTGGAATGAAATTCGTATCACAAATCAACGTAAATGACGACAGTGAAAAAACTGGAACAAAATACTTAACTAGTTTTGTTGGCTTCAAGACGTAAATATTTGCATAAGATGTGAAATTTAATCCGTATCGTCTGATGCGTAACACAACGACTTGTGAAAATGTCTCGCGTGCAAATACGTTTTTGCTGGTGTTTATCTCGCTTGAAAATACGTTTTGCTGATGTTTACAAGCCTCCATAAAATCAAAATAACCGAGTTGATCGACGCAAAACTTATTTATATGTTGAAATTCGGCAGCATGTCTCCCTGTGTTTACATAACAACTCGACGACCGACCACGAGTAATATTTTCCACGCGCGCCCATGCAACTTTTCCCCGGATTGTTTTCAAGATAGTCATCGAAAACGGACGGACTTCTCGTCATGCTGACTTCCCTCTCTCGGATGAATTCTCCGTAATGTTTCCGAATTTTGACGAACTGTTTCACGGCTTCGATGGCCCGCGAGACAGCGCCCACTTCGGCCGCAATGAATTGTGGGATGTTATGCCCTCCGCGTGCGAAGACACTCTGCAAACATCAGCCAGTTTTTTTGCCCCTAACTCCAAAAACACCTCTCCTTTTCGGAAATTCTAGCACGGTAACCTTTCAGAAATCGACCAAGACTAGCAAACCGAGCCGCTTTTGAGACGAGGGATGTTTTCAGAGTTTTTTTTCTGCCCGGCTCTTAATCTCTACTCCCAAACCGGAGAGTCAAATTCATCTCTCTCTTCATGGTTTGGCAAGCAGAGAAAACACGACTGGCTTCTTTCAGCCGTGTTAGACTTGTGGATCTCAAGACTTCATGATGTCCTTCGATCACCGAGCGAACAGGCAAATTGACATAATTCGATTAAACCAAACAAGCTAGCGCGGATTTGGCAGACACGTTGCGTAAGTACCAATGTTTTAACCGCCAAAACTTTTAGTCTACGTCACACTATGGAACAATCCTTTCTACCTATCAATCATTTCATGTCCAGTTTCAGTTTACCCTTCAGTTACGAGCATTTGACGCTAAGTTTTTCAAATAAAGAAATAAAGAATACCCTTGGGCATTGCTTCATGCATGTTAATAAGGCAGACATAATTATGTCTGCCTTATTAACATGCATGAAGCAATGCCCAAGGGTATTCTTTATGCGCGATGGTGCCTTTTTGACTCATAAACAGCCCACAAGATGCCCATCCGACTTGGAAATGGTCGACTTTTTTAAATGCAGCACTTATTACCAGTGTTTTGCTTACTGATAGTGCTCAAGAAGCTTCCTTAGCTGGAAAACAGTGCGCAACATTCTGGGTTGACTTAAAAACAGCACACAGCAACCTTGGGTTAACCTTAAGCCAGCGCGCGTAGATTTTGTCCGACTTGAAAACAGCACTCAAAAGATTTAGGTGTTATTGTTAAGTTTCGAGTTAGGGTTAAAATTAGGGCTAGGGTTACAGTTAGGGTTAGGGCTAGAGCTAGGGTTAGGGTTAGAGCTAGGGTTAGGGTTAGAGCTAGGGTTAGGGTTAGAGCTAGGGATAGGGTTCGGCCTAGGCATTGCAAACGTTAACGTTAAAGTAAGCGGCGTATTTTGAGTCTCGCACAGGTTTCTTGGTTTCTTGGTTCCTCCGAAATGAAGAGAGCGCACAGGTTTCTTGGTTGATTCTTAATTCTTTCGGGAAGGCTTTGGCCGATGTAAGTAAGTGTTGAAGAGGGTGTTTTGGTTGAGAACGGCATAAAGCAGGATCGGATTTGATTCTAACTCAGTGCTTAAAAAGCTTGCTGTCGGCTGAGAAATAGACTAAATATTAAAGAAGGTTGTTTTTATTTGAAGATAGCTTTTGGCTACTACCACAACTTCTGTTCGTGAGCAACACCAAAATTTGAGTTAACGATGTTCAAGGCAAAATTAAGAGTTAAAAGAGTAAGCTGTTTCCCGTCGGTTTCCGCTTCGAAACAGAGATTTGACTGGCGCTTCGCGTGCTTTGGTCATTATTGAAACGATTTTGAAGGGTTCATTTTCGTCGTCAAATGGAACCAGTGGAATGAAATTCGTATCACAAATCAACGTAAATGACGACAGTGAAAAAACTGGAACAAAATACTTAACTAGTTTTGTTGGCTTCAAGACGTAAATATTTGCATAAGATGTGAAATTTAATCCGTATCGTCTGATGCGTAACACAACGACTTGTGAAAAATGTCTCGCGTGCAAATACGTTTTTGCTGGTGTTTATCTCGCTTGAAAATACGTTTTGCTGATGTTTACAAGCCTCCATAAAATCAAAATAACCGAGTTGATCGACGCAAAACTTATTTATATGTTGAAATTCGGCAGCATGTCTCCCTGTGTTTACATAACAACTCGACGACCGACCACGAGTAATATTTTCCACGCGCGCCCATGCAACTTTTCCCCGGATTGTTTTCAAGATAGTCATCGAAAACGGACGGACTTCTCGTCATGCTGACTTCCCTCTCTCGGATGAATTCTCCGTAATGTTTCCGAATTTTGACGAACTGTTTCACGGCTTCGATGGCCCGCGAGACAGCGCCCACTTCCGCAATGAATTGTGGGAATGTTATGCCCTCCGCGTGCGAAAGACACTCTGCAAACATCAGCCAGTTTTTTGCCCTAACTCCAAAAACACCTCTCCTTTTCGGAAATTCTAGCACGGTAACCTTTCAGAAATCGACCAAGACTAGCAAAACCGAGCCGCTTTGAGACGAGGGATGTTTTCAGAGTTTTTTTTTCTGCCCGGCTCTTAATCTCTACTCCCAAACCGGAGAGTCAAATTCATCTCTCTCTTCATGTTTGGCAAGCAGAGAAAACACGACTGGCTTTTTCAGCCGTGTTAGACTTGTGGATCTCAAGACTTCATGATGTCCTTCGATCACCGAGCGAACAGGCAAATTGACATAATTCGATTAAACCAAACAAGCTAGCGCGGATTTGGCAGACACGTTTGCGTAAGTACCAATGTTTTAACCGCCAAAACTTTTAGTCTACGTCACACTATGGAACATCCTTTCTACCTATCAATCATTTTCATGTCCAGTTTCAGTTTTACCCTTCAGTTACGAGCATTTGACGCTAAGTTTCAAATAAAGAAATAAAGAATACCCTTGGGCATTGCTTCTGCATGTTAATAAGGAAGGCAGACATATGAAGGGCTGAGGCATAAACTGCCTATGTGTAATTTTCGGCCGTTTTTTTAGTTCGCTTGGATTTGTCCAAATGTTTGCATGTGAACTGCATTTTGATTCAAAAACATTGTCCCGTATTTTTTTTCACCGATTTCGTTTTCGTTTTCGAGAAATAACGTATGCAGAAAAAACACCTAAAACTACACATAGGCAGTTTATGCCCCAGCCCTTCAATTGAGAAGTTAATTTTTTGAATTGTGAAAAATGCCAGGTTTGCAATGATTTTGAAACTGCACACACGGAAAATGACATCATCTGTGTGCTTTATACTCTCATAAGGCACGCACAATTTCAATGAAAAGATAGTCAAGCTATATTATAACATACAAATTATTAACAAATTACCACCCATGTATGTTGAGTGACGTTTTAGCAACCTGAGCTATTCAGTACAGCCATCATTAGATGATTCTGATAGAAACTTCCATTCATGTTGCAATTGTAATCTGCAATTAGGTGTCACATTTTTTTTAAACACCACGTGGAGAAAAGAGAAGGAAAGGTAAGAGGATAGAGAGGAAAGGAAAAATGCCTCTTCCTCTTTCCCTGGGGAAGGACCTGTATATAATGGTTCAATTTTATCCTTGGTTCAATTTTTATTTTCCTTTGTTTTGTACTCATTATTATTACATTACCATACACAAGAACAAAAGAAAATAATTGAATCAAGGATAGAAATGAACTACAACATATACACAATATAACTACAGTGTATTCTGTGATATAAATTATAGTGAGTAGCGGTTGTCAACAAAATGGCAGCCACTTCTTTGTGTTTTCAAAGTGTCTGCGAGGAGGATTTAATAGATAATTCACTTGTTTAGTTTTGAAAGACTAGTAGATTTATACTAAAACAATTAGATTAAATAATTCACTCTCAGTTTCTATGTGTGATAGCTGATTCAGGATGCGCCCTCATAAGCTGTCATGTGATAGATTTCTCGAGCTCATAACCTAATTGCTAATATTATTGGAAGCAGCAGTCAAGTCTACATGTATGTGATGTGACAAAGTCTTGGCTCTTTGCTTACAGGCTGTACATGAACCTGTTGAGTTTTATTATTTCATGATCATTGTAGGATAAGAAGATATGTATACTGGAGGAAAAGGCCAAATTGTTGGAGAAAGCAAGAGGTAAGAAGCTGTAACAAGGTTTGTTAGTCATGTTGTACAATTTGTGCACTAGTAGAAAATACAGTTGATTTTTATATGCTCGCTGGAGTTGCTAGTTTCAGTAATACAGCTGTATGCTCTCAAGTTTGTAATTTTGAAATTTATAGCATTCATTGAGTTATCCATTAGTTTTACCTGCATTATGTACAGCTAGTTCTGTTATTTCTGCCCTGTTTGTTCTGTTTATCTTGTTTTAGGTTATAATTCTGATACCATAACGGACTTGGAAAGAAAATGCAGGAGACTACAGACTCAAGTTTTCCAAATGGAGGTAACTGGACAGTTCGACAGCATACTCCCTTTACAATGTACTCAGTTAAACGCAATTTTCCTACATTTGTAGTTGTTTGAAGAGTCCTTCAAATCATAGTCTCTGGTTACTCAAACTTGACTTTATCACTGCTGCTGTTAATTACATGTAATTTCATTTTGCTGTTTTCATCTTTTGGTTACACATAATACCGGTACAACGTATGTAGTCTAACTTAGCTGAATATTTAATTTCTAATGTGCTGCCATTTACTTGACCATGGCAGTGTCCATCTAGAAAGCTTTCGCTACTTTGGCCACCGCTCACATATAAATTTATTGCTTAATCGCTTAACACTCCTTAATGCTTTATTATTGTCATCTCTTTACCTTATAAACTGTATTTAAATATCCTTTGTAGTGTAAATAAATAAAGAATTGAATTGAATTGACTTACTGATGGGCCTATCTGCATATATTCAATCTGAGCTCTTTCATACTAATAATTTGTTCCCTTCACCAGGATTTTTTGGCTGATTATGGAATGATATGGGTTGGGGATGATGCAGCTGATTCAGATTATGATATTCTAGAAGAATCCCCATCCTCAGATCACAGTTCTCTAACAAGCAGTCATCAGGGAGTTTGGAAACCAGGTAAAGATATCATAATTGTTTTATCATTTCATGTATCTGAAGACTGTATACCTAATTTGTAGCTGGTTTAACAAGTGCTCTGATTGGCAGTATTCAGTGGAAGATTTTTCTGTAACATGATCACAGGCATTATCAAAATAATGGCAAATGTCAATGGGTGGCTAGAAGCTCATAGCTACAGTGTATCAGTGCAAGAAAGTTTTAGGAGTTGATAGTTTTGTGAGTATTAGTCTAATCCAATTCTTTAGCCTTCTGTGGTCACTGAGTGGAAACAGAATAAGTGGAGAAGAACATTTGGATATAGTGAATATTATTCTCATGACACCCTCCCTTCCTCCCAACTGCCAAATCATCCGTCACCTTTGCTTAAACTTCTTATTGACCCCACTTCCTATGAACTCTACTTGAGAATACTGGCCTTTGGTTGTTTGTGCGTGGCTACAACCTCAGACCAATATTCCCCAGTACAGCCCTCTCACTTCTTAAATAACAGGGATTTAATAGCTGAGCTTAATTATTAGTTCTACATTAAACTAGCTCTAGTTTTGTACTGACTTTGTTTTGATGTTTGAGAAATGGGTCTCCTGACATTGTTCGTTTAGCTCAAGTTTAATATTTTATTTGTTTATTTATTTATTTATTTATTTGCACATATAGGGTGCCAACAGGGAAGAACTCAATCTTCATATAAAGCTGACCCCTATGAACTATATAAAAATTATATGACACAGTCTAAAAATACATACAGTAAATAGTTCTAAGTTCTATAATATTGTTGTGTACAACATAATTTAATTAATTAACTATTGGTGTGAAAAAGAGCTAAATATAGCCAACATAGCCAATATGACCACCATCCTAGTGCGATATATATAGAATCGCTAATGAGTAACTTATACATGTACAGCAACTCTTAAAGTTTAATACTAACATTGACTGCTTCAACGACATCTTTCGTCAAAGAAAATTTTCCAACTATCAATGTATCTATTTTATCGACAGTATTTCTATTTTAGTTTACCTGGAGTAAATATTGGTAAGGTTTTGAGTGGCCTAACTAAGATACAGGCAAAGTGGGAATTTCTTCCCTGCCTGTAGCTTTATTTGAATTAAATTAAAACATTTTATTGTAGATTCGTCTTTGGTGAGTAATGCAACATGTGAGTTTAAGATGGACTTCGATGTGGTACTGAAGAATATCAGAGAGCTGAACATCCTGGCAGGGGAGGGCTGTAGCGATGTGACAAGAACTAAAGATGGTGCCAGACTTAAGGTATGTGCTTCAGGAGCAAAGAATCCAAATTATATCCATTTGAAAACAGTGCAGTTGTTTCTTCTAAAGTATCTCAGAAATCATACAGGACCGTAAAATCATTTAACTCTCATATGTCGAGATCGAGTCCTTAATATTTTCTTATTAAAGAGAACCACTTTCAGTTAATGTTAGACATACTTCATTACTGTCAGGTGACTGAACCTTCACAAACAAGCATCTTAAAAGAGTTCTGTCTTTTCAATAGCTAATCATGTTGAACGCGACGCGAACTGCGTTGAAACCAGCTTGAATCGCATTGAGCGCGAAGCGAATTTCGCGTCTTGTGTTAGGTTGGTGACTTACTCTTTTAAAACCGAAAAGAACTTCCTTAAAAAGGAGGCTGGATACAGCTTGTTTTTTTTTTTGGCCTTGGGGTGTACCTGTTGAAATCAAAATTTCGTAAATAAGACTAGCATCGATTTCCTTGACACTACAAAGTTTATTTTCTCATTGGTTTCCAAGCAACAGCTGTTACTATAGCCATGATAACATGTGGCTTCTCATTTTGAAAAAGGTCAATTATTTTGAAATCCAGTCAGACACTTCATAACTAAACTTTAAGAGTGTAAACTACTCAAGTCTCACAGCTTGTAGGCCAAATTAGAAAAGAACTGATCTGTAAGAGCGTTTTCAAGTAAATTGCAAATAAAGTTTTGAAGGCCGGTTTTGCTCATTCCATCATTTTTCTTCAAGCTTTGCAAGGAAATGTTAAACTTTTACACTTTTCTTCTCTGTTCAAGGAATTATCATGGTAGCAAAGCATTTTCAATTTACATTGAGCCTCCTTGGTGGCTGTTATTGTAAGATATTTAAGAACGAAAACGGCCAAATTTATGCAACAAGAAGCTTTGTGACTTGTCCGTGCAATCAATATTTTTCAATAACAGTTACTTAGGAGGCTTATTGTGAAATAATAATGTTTTTGATGTCATGATAATTCCTTGGAAAGAGAAAATAGTGTAAAAGTTTAATATTTCCTTGTAGAGCTTGAAGAAAAATTCGGGAATGAACAAAACTGGCTTTCAAACCTTTTGCAATTTACTCGAAAACGGTCGTACAAATTCTTTTCTAATTTGGTCTACAAGTTGTGGAACTTGAGTAGTTTACACTCTTGAAGTTTCGTTATGAAGTGTCCTTCTGGATTTCGCGATAATTTTGCCTTGGTTCCAATGTTGTGAGATGTGGCTTGGAGTGACAAGGATACCTCACAAATTAAGGTGTCTAGGTAAGCTGAATGCCACTAATTGGGCACCAAGGCCATGTGGTAGCGGGTATTACCCTTAAACTAAATTTACCAAATAAAGGTTGAGCCTGAGCATTAGCAGCCATGGACAGCTGATGAGGCCTTGCTTGGCCTCATCAGCCTAACAAGGCCGAAACAGCTGTCCATTGCGGTTAATGCTCAGGCTCAACCTTTATTTGGTAAATTTAGTTTAAGGGTAATGCCCGCTACCACATGGCCTTGGAGCCCAATTAGTGGCTTTCATTTTACCTAGACACATTGATATGTGAAGTATCCCTGTTCAAAATGACCGACCACGCGTTAATGTCGTATGGTAACAGCTGTTGCTTGGAACCCAAGGAGAAAATATACTTTGATCATACATCGAAAAGATGCCATATTGTCAAGGAAATCGAAGCTTGTCTTCTATAGGAAACTTTGATTTCAACAGGTACACCCCGGCAAGGCCAAAAAAACCTGTATCGAGCCTCCTTAAGTGGTGCGGTGTAACCTCGTTTTAACGAACCTCTATATTACGAAGTCCTCGGTATAACGAACGATATTCTTCAGCCCAGCTCAAGTTACAATAAGATATATGGAACAGAACCTCCATATAACGATCTTCGATATAACGAAATCCTCGTTAAAACGAACACAATTCGAAAGCCCGAACGTAAAATCTACCCCGATATAACGAATAAATGTCAACACGCGACAAAGATGAGTGCAGAACAGACCCCAACAGCGAAGAAATTCCTTTAATCTTGTAACAAGCGGGGTGAGAGTACGCATTACGGTCACCTCGCCATCAGGAAGACTCGCCACCAGTGAACTCGCCACCAAGGGTCATCTCGCCACCAGTGATAGCTGGAAACAAATTTGCTGATCTAATTATAATCAAAGAAATGTTCAACACTTTCATTTCGAGGTTATTTATTACGCGCGACGCAAGTATAAATTTAAGTCACCAACCATTCAATAAATAAAGTCGAGAAACTGACGTAATTTAGAAGAGTTGTGAGTAATAATCGTTTCAAAGTGCGTCCTTTTTTTAAAGTTTAACCAGTAGCATTATCTATCACACAAAGGCCCGACATCGAACTTAATTCTGAACTTAGTTCAGAGCTGCTTAGAAGAAAACATTCTCATAAATTATACTTTAAGTTCGGCTCATGAAAAGTTCGCCGTTTTAATCAAAGCCGTCTGAATCGGACCTAAAGTAAGTAAGTAAGAACTTCATTAATGTGTCAAAATCGCTAGCGTACAATGTATACTAATTGGGGACACCTAGCTACAATTAGTTATCCAAAAAAAAAAGAAACTATAAACCGTAAAAAGTCGTCCCCTTTTACTTATTGGTGGCGAGTCTTCCTGGTGGCGAGACGACTAGTTACCGGGAGTACAACTCCATACAGACATTAAAGCACAAAATGTTAATTAATCGTACAGATCCCGAAGTGCAACGTAACACCGTTATAACGATGTAACGAACATTTTGGTTGTTTTTCCCGCAAATTCGTTAAATCGAGGTTCCACTGTACTGTGTAACAGGCTTTTCTAGTCAAACAGTACTGCGGACATCTTATGAATAAGGTTCATGGCAAATGAGTTGAATTAAGTGACTGAGATAATCGCCTCAAGTGTAAAGTTTATTATCCAGTGCATGGCTCTTATACTGGGAAGAAAAGTTGAAACACAGAAGCAAAACCTCAGATGGAATTCTCAAATGGTTTATTTTTTGCAGGTTCGTGATCCTGTGCCGTTGTGTCTATACGCAAATGGTATACTAATGTTTGGAGGTCCCTTCAGGCCATATTCGGATTCAGTTACCCAGGTGAGTGGTGAGTGGTCGGCGATGTATATACTATACTGTAGATGTACCTTAGGATAGGTTGCTAAGAATTGGCCTTACACTGAAGAGTTTCTGCTTTGTCCCAAACGTTAGTTATGTTTGATGGAACTATGAATGACCAAACTTGATGCCAGGTCTACCGTCTTACGATCAAAGTGCTTTCAACTCGAGACTTGTACCCAACTGCTAATTCTTAGATTTCATGGCCAAACCATTGTTATACAACCCCACTTTACTACGACACCTGAGATAATGAAGTCGTGTGTTTATGTTCTTGTTTACCACAGCAATGCATGCAAAATATAATGGATGGCTATTTCCCCGGTTAATTACAGACCAGATATCCCGATGGTGTTCCTTTTGAGGTATGTATGGCGCATGTCCATTTGCAACTTGCAAACCCCAGGGAATTCTCGTTCCTCGAGTCTTCTTCCTCACTACGCACGTTTAACTATTAACGAGTGAATCACGAAAGATCCGTTGGGTTTACGATTCTTATTGTTCTGTTTTTTTTTTTTTCAAACAATTCAAATACACGGAAGTAATACAAAACTCTTACGTGGGCCTGAACCCTGAGCATGCGTAGTTCAACCAGAAGTCCGATATTTTCGAAAATTTGGTTTATCAACGGAGTTGATAATACAAATTGACCGCCATACGGGGATTTTTGAATCCCTGTACGGAGGTCAAATTATATTAGGCGTCTATTGAGGGCTTCGGCAAAACACTGATCCCCCGTTTACTGATCCCCCACTGATCCCCTTACTGATCCCCCTACTGATCCCCTCTAAAATTCACTGGAAAAAGTAAAACAACAAATAAAAAAATGATTTGAGGCTGAATCACGTTCAAGGATAAATTCTAGCTTACCTCTGAGTTCAAAGATGGCGGAAACCTGGTCCGACGGTGCACCTACTTTCTGACTCGTTTCACCGTCGTAACAAGTACCCAGTTCTTTTCTACGATGAACGAGCGCAAAATGAATTGAAGCATCATCAAGTATGTTATCCGTGTCTGCGAAAAGCCACGATAACGGCAACAACGAAAACGGAAAGAAACGAATACAGTTCCACGATAAACACACACGGAGCGATACCGCAACCGGATGTTGATTGGATCGACTTCCGGTTTGTTATGTCGCTCGCTTGACGCTTGTGTTTATCTTCCAACCGTTTTCGTTTCTTTCTGTCTTCGTTGTTGCCGTTGTTGTGGCTTTTCGCAGACATGGATATAACATACTTGATGTTGCTTCAATTTATTTTGTTTATCGTAGAAGAGAACTGGGGTACTTGTTATGACTGTAAAACGAGTCAGAAAGTAGGTGCTCCCTCGGACCAAGTTTCCGCCATCTTTGAACTCTGAGGTAAGCCAGAATTTTATCCTTGAATGTGATTCAGCCTCAAGTCATTTTTTATTTTGTTGTTTTACTTTTTCCAGTGAATTTTGGAGGGGATCAGTAGGGGGATCAGTAAGGGGATCAGTATGGGATCAGTGGAGGATCAGTAAACGGGGGATCAGTGTTTTGTCGAAGCCCGTCTATCGACTACGTTGACAAACCAAATTTTCGTGTTTTACTCCCCCACCGACGCAGCACCACAGTTTCTTAACAAACTAACCCTCTTTATTCCTATATTTTCGGACTTGTGGATCAGTGATTTGTAGAGTCACTCTTATACCGACCGCTGGTCTAGGTTAGCGAAAAAAACTCTGGGCACGAGATTGTCCCCACAGATTAATGACGGGCAGGAAAGACTATGTTTCATTCCATAACCAGCGCATTACAACCACTTCTCCGAGACTGTGTGAAGATCACACATGATCTCATATTACAGCACTGAATCGTACAGGGAAATTCTGACCGCTGCGCACGCGTTAATCCTGGCTCGTTTGATTCGACCCTCTGCCGGTATAAATTGAAATTGCTCACGGTTTATTGTTTTTAAGTTACTGTTTCATGATGTTGTACATAAATACCTTTTTTCGTGTATGCATTGTCAGCACGATCATTTTATAACCATCGCTACCCTTTGAGTGTTTCAGTTACTGGATGCTGTTTTTCTTCAGCTCCCAACAGCTCCCAACAGTACCCAACACGTTATTCAAACTTGTAGGACCCAACCATGTTGCGAGCGTTCGTCAGCCATTAGAATTTTAACTTCGGTGTTTTCTTTGCCACTCCTTTTTGTTTAATAAATACAAACATAGTGTCTTTCTTTTTTATTCTTGAAAACATATTTACAAATTTTGATGTGTAAACCGTAGTGCAACTGTATTTTCACCTAATCCAGGTTCAAGACAAAAGGGATGTGACGTTTGAGGACAGACGGACAGCCCTGTTGTTCCCTGGTGAGGGGCAATCGATGATCGGAGATGATGGCAGTCCTAAAAACCATAAAGTGGAAACTCAGCTACCTGGTCTGTTTTATTCGTAGATAACACAATAAATGCAATGCAAGTACTGAGAGAGCCTGCATTTTAATTTGTATTTATTTATTTTATTTTTTCAGGTCAAAGGCAACAGTCTGTAGATCAGTTTTTATCCCGTCTCCCACAGTCAGTGATCAAGGAGGGTAAAATAATAGATGTGAGAGCTGGAGTAGCCAATGTCATCAAGGTTCGTAAAGTTGTCCAATTGGTTTGTGAGTTCATCTGGGTAGTAAGCATTTAATTATTCTCCATGACAGGAACTGGAACAGATTTAGTCAATCGTCAACCGCCCGTCTTCGCCAAAAAGTGTGCATCGTCATTTAATGGTACCGGACTCCGATTTCGGAGTTCAACAAATCTCCTTTCAATCCGTAAATGGGCGAATCAAGTGCTATGCTATAAAACGACGCAAACACTGTCCTTCGGTCCATCCTTTCCTTTTCTGGAGTCGTGAGCGTGTTTCTCGAAAAAAAAGCCCGCAGAGTTTTCTTGATAAAGGAGTATTTTTCGAATCCGTTTTATTTTAGACTGTCCCCTATTTTTCTGTGGGATTGTCGAGACTCGTACGCTTCGATCGTACTGCCACCATCTTGGGTGTAACGGCGATTACAACCTGAGGAGAGTGACTAACTACCGAGGGGGCCCTAGTCAGGGTGCATTCCCGCCACTTCCCCCTCGCTAATTTAGACACCCTCCCCAGACTGCGCTCGCCGTGACAGCCAACATGGAGGCAGACGAGTCTCGATAATCCCACGGAAAAATAGGGTACTGTGAACAGTTAAGTTTATTTCAATTAGTGGCACGTTGTTGTACAAAGTAACTTAATGTGCTTCTTTATTTTTCACAACTAAAAACGTTTCAGCATTAAATCTTACTATCCATCTCAGACGTCCGTGGACAAGGGCTTTTTTTCAGCCCGCTTCACGGACCGTTGGTTTCAGTCTGCGGTTCAAAAATTCTGGTCACGTGATAACCTTTTTTCGGCTCTGCGGTTTGCAAAACACTGATCACGTGATGCCATTTTTTGTTGTCCCTGTGGACGCTAAAGAGCTTCAGGGCGAAGAGATGACCTAATGTTCTTGAATACGATGGAGAAGTTTGCAAGGAAAACCCGGTCATCGGGACTCACGCTCCTAGATAAATGAGTGACTTTTTTTGAGAGACATATTCTGGCTTTATTATTTGTGTTGTGAGAACTATTAAAGTGAGTAAAAGCTTTTCACCAATCTTTACCAAGGTAGCGAATTTGCGCCGAGTTTGATTGACACGTTGTTCGTCTTTAATGATTATGGCTTCACAAAAAGTTAAAATCAGTGTTTTGTTTATGACTATTTTCATTCTCTGAAGATGGTCAGTTACTATTTTGCTACAATACCGGCATCTTCGGGTACGTTAAGTTATATATTACACATGTAAACAAGCACCACTGCGGATGAAATGCAGCGAACGAAAGTGCTGCCTTTCAATTGTTTTCCTTGTCATTTGTGTTTTAACATTAAGGTTTACATGTACACGAAATTAAAAGTTAAGGGGACAAAATATTCGCTTGTTTACATCATTTTCTTTACAGTACAAAACGAGGCCCCAAAGTTCCGCAAAAACAATAAGGATGTAAATAATCCAAGTTAAGTGAAAGTTTTTCATTTCCGCTGTTTACGTTTCCATTTGTAACCATAGTTATTCTACCGCACGTTACAGAGAGATTTCAACGCATATGCAACAAACGACTACGAACAGAATGCCAGCCCTTCATTATGTCTCTGAATTATAATGCTAGTTAGAGCGGTTTTCAGTAGGCTAGTTTCGAATTGTGGGAGAACAAAAGAACAGAGTCGAGGTTGAGGGGAATAATTTGCATTTTCCTTTGTTTTTGACAAAAGAAAATGCAAATTATTCCCCTCAACCTCGACTCTGTTCTTTTGTTCTCCCACAATTCGAAACTAGCCTATTGAGTGTCGAAAGTAATTATGGTTTTGCTTTGGTTTTGTATTGCTTCGCTCTGTGATTGGCCAGGAAAACTCGCGCCACTTTCTCAACCAATGAGAAGCAAAACAAAAACCAATTGTGATTTGCACGCGCGTATTTTCCCGCGCTTTACGCCGGCTACATGTAATTACTTTGTATTCTGATTGGCTCATTGCAATGCTTACTTCTGTTGTGATTGGTCAGAGTAATTACTTTGGTTTTGGTTTTACGACACTCCATTGAAAAGACCATTGAACTGACATTTAACATTACAACAACAACGTAAACTGACCATGCAAAAGTTTTTTACTTTTCTGCAAACAATAAACTACTATAGTAGCTACTTATCACTGGGGAAATTTAAGCGGAATCGTGAACTTATGTTTGACATGTCGCACAAATAATTGGCGCACTCGTTGTCGATACATATGCCGGCCTTTCAAAAGAAAAAAGTAGTGAAACTCAAATAGTGATACATCCCGATGTGTCTATAAAATCCCCACATTTCATGTTCTGTTATTTGCTCAACACAGTTGTACACTCCGACATGGATATTCTGATTAAACGACTAGCAAATGTTCTCCTGTTTTACAAATCTCCGCTGTCAACAGTTAGTTTCCACACGTTCTGTGCAGTCTGTCTGCTCACATTAAATTTCCTTGCAACATTACAGATATGTGGTCTCCACCGTTTAGCAAAATTGTCTCTATAATGTCCCTTGTAATATCCTCAGACAAGGCTTTTCCTGGGATATAACTTCGACCTGTCTTTGTTTTCAACATCTCTTCAACTCGCGGTGGCCGCTGGCGGGAACAACTAAAAATGGCACCACGTGATCAGTGTTTTGCAAACAATGTTATCACGTGACCAGAATTTTTGAACCGCAGACTGAAATTAACGGTCCGTGAAGCGGACTGGAAAAAAGCCCTTGTCCACGCACCTCTGAGATGGATAGTAAAACAAAAACTCGACTTTCGAGCCGACTTTCTAACAACGAACATTGTGCACCGGCCGGCGTAAATTAATTTTCAGTCGAAAAACATTTCCGGGAAGGTTTTGAAAATATTCGCCAGTAGTCTTCGAAGAGTGTGCCTCCATCATTTTAACGACCTGGGAACGCATCATTGATTTGTATCTGCGCCTATCAACCCTGCTTCTTCCCGTCACTGTCTATAATGAAGTTTCCTTTTTGTTGTTACCAGGGTGGGGCAGGCCATTCAGATGTCAAAGTTCTTGAGACACCAGTTCTCCAAGATATCAAATCAAGGTTAGATGAGTTCTGCTGCTTTCTCTGGATATCTTAATCCATGGTCTGATTGCATTTCACTGATTCACTTTTTAATTGTTTCCAACATTTGTTTGCAGAAGTGCAGATGGTCCCAGACCGCAGTCGGATACAACCAAGTCTGTACACTGAGGATAAAATCGGAGACTGGAGAAATGGTAAGAGGATTAAAATGCTAAACCGAAACAAAGCGAAAAAGAACTACTAAAAAGCAGACATTGTTTTGTGAAACTTGCGTTTTTATTGCAAGATATTTTTTTTGTTAAGTGACAGGGTCCGGGCTTTTCTCCCCCAGGGGAGGAAAGCCCGGACCCGAGTGAGCGGCGGGGGCTGGGAGTAGGGATGCTACACAAGACATCACCCAACAAAATATATTGTATTTGATAATAAATTACTGGCGGGGTAAAGGACTGAAAGATGTAGTTATTCAATGGCCATTACTGTCACACACATACTCAAAGAAAAAAAAATAATCATAATAAATAAAAATAAATTTGGAGATCTCCCGCAGGAGTCGAACGTATGACCTTCCGATTACTAGTTAGGATCCGACTGCGTGTGCGACAGTTTATAAATTATTTTGTAATTAAGATCTAGGAAGGAAGTGTCTTCCTCGCCATGTTGTTTCGATGCAGTCTACTGCATTATGACAAAGTGGTTGTTTCAGGTCTGCAAATTTAGGACTACGGTTGTAAAAAGATAACTACATTTTGTTTTTCATTTAGACGTACATACTAAAAATGAAGTTCACAGACATCATAGGAGATGTTAGAAGTCACATAGACGCTGCAAGGTATTTTAGAGAAATGAAAAAGCGCTCATGAAATGCTACAGACTTTAAAGGAAAACGCTTTTAAATGTGATTAACAGTCATTCCAACCCTTTGTTTTTCACAATTGTGGGTGTTAGTGTCATCTGCGGTCGATTTCGGTTTAACCATACATACACTAGCAGTGTAAAGAGTATATTTTAAATTTTGGAGCCATCTCGCATTAACAAGAAGACAAAAGAATCTCTCTCTATCCACAGCACTACAGTTTCAATGTTGTTCATAGATGCTCTGCGGGTTGGACATGCATTCAATTCTCACTGCACTAACACGAGCCATTTGAAGTGAACAGTTTATTTAGGATGGGGCGACAGTTTAGGATGGGTCAGTCAGCCATCTGTAGAATGTAATCTAATGCAACAACATAAACTGAATCATTGCATAGCAAATTGCACATCAAAATTACATTTTTCTTGCAGGCCCAAAGATGCCCCTCCTTTTGACATCAAGACTTCTTTCCCCAACAAAGTTTACGATAATCCTACTTTGACTCTGCAAGAGTGTGGTTTGGTACCGAATGCAACCTTGCACCTCCTCGCCAGGAAAACCTCCTAGCTACTTATTGAAACAGATTAGATGCAGTAGAATATCATCGGGAAAAAAAGAGAGAGAGAGAATATGGTTTATTTGAAACGACGCGCACAATATCTTAACTTCACACTTGACGTGTTGTGAACAAACTTATCAATATCGGCGCTTGTTCGCTTTGTACTCAAGTTGAGCACAGCAGGGCGTCTAATTTAAGCTTTTCGAAAAGCCTTGAAATCATGCGAGGATCTTGATGTAGAGAGTTTTGGCTATTAACAGGGTTCGGCCTCCGTGTGAAAGCAAAGTATTGTAAATAGTTTTTAAAGCTTTATGAAAAAAAAAAAGCTTCATTACAATATTATTTGTTATCTCAACGATGCATCTGAAAGACAAAGGCTTTCAATTGAGATTCCGTAAAGCTCCGATCGCGAGTGGAACGGTCCTGTTAATTTTCGTGTTCAGCAGCTTCTTGCTTTTGTCAATATCGTGTGGTTACAGCTGGCAGATGCCAAAACGTGTGACTTTCATGTGTACAGGTTTCATTTGCGTAGAATTCAAACTAATCGGTTTTTTGCCGAAATAGTTTCTTTACATACTACGTCATTCATACCGAGCGTGAGGTCAAGATGGGGCGGGGGGGGGGGGATATTGGCCAAGTTCTTTTTTTGCGTGTTTACGGACCGAGACGAAGTCGAGGTCCATAAACACACAAACAAAGAACGAGGCCCATATCCCGCCATCTTGACCGAACAAGCTTGGTCAATAAAGGATTTATTATATGACTCAAAGGACGCTATTAAAAGACAGTAAAATGCGGGACGAACGGGCTATCCCGAGCGGCCAAGATTACTCCATCTTGACCTCGCGGATGGCCAATCACAGCAGATTCGTCTTGACCGCTGAAAGAGCCAGTCATATAATAATGTTCAGTATAAAAGCGAGGGTATATTGTACATATATATGAAGGTAATCGTACTCGCAGAGCATTAGCTATAATGCCTGACATTTGTGCAAATCATTCCACAGTTTTTATTACAACAGCGTCGTCAACAAATGGATACAATCGTTTGTCATTTTGATCAACTAAAAAAATCCTGAGTAACCGTTCATCGCTGAAGCGAAATAATGCTCTCGAACACTGGACGTAAATGACTTTAACTTGGTAAACAGTACTAGCTGTCTTCCAATATTTATTAGTTGACTTGTGTAATAATGTAGACAATTGTCTTACATCATTGTTTTAATAGCCTTAAGCAGGATCACCTGTTGGGCTTTTTGCTCGAGTCTTGGCAACACAACTGCCATTTCACCGCAACGGAGGCCTAACCAAGTCATCCTCCTTAAAGTTCAACGTCCCTACCCCTACTCTGCAAGCAAGCTCTCAATTGGGAATTTCGGGCGCGAATCGCGCGAGTGGCGAGCGAAGCAAGCGGGGGCGAGAGAAAGAGTGCTTGCCGTGATGACTGAAGACTTTTCATTTCCCCTTCGCCTGGGCGAAGGGAAATGCCATTGGCTGAAAAATGACGTACCATCAATCAGTTATGATTGATGACAGCCTTGCTCGCGTTCCTGATCCTGGGACATGTGAAAATAATATCGGAATTCACTCCGAAAATGAAAGCCGAACGAGGACGAAAAGCTCTTTTTTTCCTTCGGTGGACGATTTCTGTCGACTTAAGTTCTTTTAAAGTTGAAAAGTTCAATGCGGTAGCCAGGCCCATCACATTAGAAAAGAAAATTTCTTTCAACCGGGTCGACTCGGCTTGATGATCGGTTTATTGACGGTGAAATATTCCTCTGCATATACAAACGGATCAGTCACTTCGCGGTATATTAACGGCGAAACATTCTTGTGGATATATACATGAAATGGTTTAGTTACTTCGCAGTTTGTTAAATGTGAAATATTCCTTGAAAAAGTTCAATGCGGTAGCCAGGCCCATCACATTAGAAAAGAAAATTTCTTTCAACCGGGTCGACTCGGCTTGATGATCGGTTTATTGACGGTGAAATAT
>JAEMWC010000628.1:450000-492500 GCA_016490735.1 Pachyseris speciosa | reverse complement strand
TCACTAAAAAGTTTTCCCTTGTAAACTTTTTGCACCTATGAAAACTCATTGCATAACAATTCAAGAGCAAAGGTATATACTAGAGAATTCCCAGCAGTGTGATGCCCTCAAACATTGTCAAAACTTGATCAACTTTGAAGGATTCAACAAGATCTGCTGAGAGACGCTTGCTATCTTATGAGTACACGTACATAGCAAATCCAGTCGAGGTACGCTGTTGCTGACTCCATCGAGCTGAAGGTTTGACCGAGCTAACTTTATTGGCGTCAAATTCAGTTAAAACTGTTTGTATGAGAGTATTAAAACTGTTCGACTTTCTCACAAGAGTTTGGACCGTTATCTCGGCTCATTTAGCATCACGATTTCATTTTGTCAGTTCCTCTTATTTTTGGGTGGGGTGGGTGGGGTGGGGTGGGGTGGGGGGAGTCAATTTGGCCTTTGTTTGTTTGGTTGTTTTTCATCAGAATCTTGCAAATCTAAAGTTCAGGAGTCAGTTGTTCAAAGGGCAGATAACTCTACCCAGCGGATAAAACGTACTAGCTTCAGTGCATTTTATCGGACCGGTGGGAAAAGCGAATTATTCACTGGATGGAGTGATCTGCTTTTGGACAAATGGGGTCAGGCCAATATAAAAGTATAAAGAATTAATAATGGTGCCAGAAAAAAGAGCTTTTTTCCTACTTGTTTATGGTGTAGTAAAGTGGATGCTCCCTTAAAACACCTCCACTGGAAGCAAAGAAATGTAGTCGCTTACTCAGTACAAGAGGAACAACACAGCATAACGGTGATTAAGATGGTTTCTGAATGGAAATGTTATCTACATGTAACAAGAGAGAGTCAACAGCAATTGACTGGCTGTTACTGAAACAATATCTACGGCCAGAAATTAGATTTTTGTTGATTTTGAAAGCTATATTTGGTCTTTTCAACTCCGTGAATCAAATTCAACCAGACAGCTTTTTGAAAAATCAGCGAGTCGACCTGGGCCGAACTACGGTAAGTTGTGAAATATTTCGACAAACACACAGACCCGGTTGCTTCATGTAAATACCTGATAGCTTCTGGTGTGTTGTTCTCTTCACAGGACTCTCGAAAAAATATCCAAACGGAAAGGCGAAGTACATCTTAGTTTGTAAACATTTAAAAAAGAAATATGTGTATGCGGCGGGTTCGCCTGTAAAGTGAGCGTTTCCGTCCGTTTTCTACGTTTTTCTTGTTCTCCGACCGCGCAAAAACTGGGGATGAGAGATGAAGAAAACCACATGTAAACACTACAACCAGTTGCAAAAATGTTGAGACACTTCAAATTAAAAACACTCTTTTCTCCTAACACTGTCCCATGACAGTTACATCCAGACTCCCCTCCTTCCCCACCCCTAAGCAATGTTGCTAGACCACATATTCTGCCTGGCCTCGCGTTTCTACGAAAACAAAATTTGGCCCTACAACATTGATAAGGGGAGGGGGTGGGTGATCTCTATCCAGTCGGAATTTAGTGTGGTGTCTCAAGTATTTTTGCAACTGGTTGTCTGACTTATGTACAAGATTAAACGTCGTTTTCTAGAAATGGGCGTTTACTACATGGGTACAGAAGAGTTATTTTTAAAGTTCAAGTTTTACTCAAGATAACTACAGACTTGTTAGTGTTCTAATTGATCCGGGGGTCTTCGGAAAAAGTGCTTTGAATTGGTGCAGTTTTGAGTTTGTGCGTTTTGAGGCAAGAGGCTGCATTCGATTTCGCGCGGGAGCTGTAAAAGACGTTGGCGGCAAGCTGTTTGCTATTCCTAAGCGTACTGGCGATTTAACTCGTATCGAAAACGTCCCTGATGTAGCAAAGAGCGAGTTAATGACACAAGTAGAGAGACTGGGTATCACACATCAGACATTTCAAGAGTTTGCCAATCGACCTTATCACGTTCAAAACTCGTTATACTTAATTCGAACAGAAGTTTATTGACAATACGATTGACTCAATGTATACGCGCTTACAATTAATTGTACAAAACAGCGCTAGGCGCAGCAAATACTGAAAACAAATGATGTTTTGGTAAAAATAACCCTTATTAAAGAAAAGTCAGTGTTTTATTTACTCTTAGTTTCTTACACAGGAACATTTGTCACGCTATGGCGTTACTTACAAGTTCAGAACACGTTACTTCTTGAAAAAGCCAAATAAACGGAAAACACGGGTACTTTGATTATTTCCAATCGGTCCTGAATAGTCGTCAAGAGCAGGCTATAAAGGCAAGATGACCATAAAAGAGCTACATAAATTCTCTTTCATGATCCGACAGTCAACCATCTGCACGGTCAACCATCATAACAGTAGAAAATATGATATCATATATTTATTTATCAGTTGCTATGGTAGATCGTGGTAGACCGTCTTGAAAAGTAATCCGAAAAGTAACCCAGTGATTAACTTTGGTGTTCGTGTTACTGGAACAACGTCCAATGGCTTCCGCCAATGAGTATCGTATCGGGATCGGGGAACTTCTGTATTTATTTAAATCAGTTTGGCTGAAGGTTATTCGACAAACATGTCGAAATTAAATGCTCTCGCGCTCATAACACGTGTCTTTCAATCGCCCGAGCAATTGGTGGTTTCTTCATTTGTTGTGCTGTTTTCTTTTCCCGAGTCACTACTTTCATACTTCTTGAGATATTGCATGCCTACCAAATTTGTGAAAAGAACACAATGACCGTGAAGGTTGCCAGCCTCCGTTCACAGTACGCCAATAGACGCAAGGTTCTCTAGGCTAAGCTTGAGGGCGACACCAAAATGTCTTTAAAAAGGAAGGAACTTTTAACTCCTTTGTAAAAGTGAACCTCTGTCAGGATTTCTTTTTAGTAGAAGATGATTTGCTTGAACGGAGAGTCTTCCCAATGGCTTGCCCTTTAAATGGCATGCGATCACAGAAGAACGTGTGCTCGTGTTAATTTCAAAGTCCGTAAACAAACCCAAGAAAACCTTTCATCGGTCCTTCATGGCCATATTTTCGTTCGCTTTCCCGCTTGCTCTAATAAAAGACTAAAAATAGCAGCGATTACGTCATAACCGCAATGCAGCGAAATACACTTTGAACGTTGGCCATTTCTAAACCTCGTAATGTAGGACATTGAAACACTTATTTTTACAATCACCTCATAACATCGCAAAAGTATACCACTTCGTGCATCGATTGGGTACCTAACAGAACGCCCATACAAGGAAAACCCATTCAGACAACCAGTTGCAAAAATGTTGAGACACTTCCAATTAAAAACACACACTTTTCTCCTAAAACTGTCCCATGACAGTTACTACACGGCAGTCCAGACTCCCCTCCTCCTCCACCCCTAAGCAATGTTGCTAGACCACATATTCTGCCTGGCCTCGCGTTTCTACGAAAACAAAATTTGGCCTACAACATTGATAAAGGGAGGTGGGTGGGTAATCTCTTTTCAGTCGGGATTTAGTGTAGTGTCTCAAGTATTTTTGCAACTGGTTGTAGCTATGCAAGCTAGTAAGAGCTAGAAGTCGAAGAATTCTGAATGAAAGTTCTAAGCTAATGTATAAGAACAAAAAAAAAAAAAAAAAAGGCGGAAGTGGAAAACCATTAAGTGCACTGCAGTAACTTACCACCAGAGATCTGCTCTTCAGAGTCGTGCCTATTAATGAAGCTGTCTTCTTGAGCACATAACTGAGTAGGTTTCCTGTGACAATCCCTCCACCTAGCAGGCCATATAGAACCCAACGACCATCACCAGCGAGGCTCTTCATGTTTTGTTCCCAAACTGAACTGCCAACACAATCAAGGATCACATTTGCCCCTTGACCTGAAAAAAATGATCATGTAAAAGAAAGGTTACGAGCAGTACGAAGTTTTATTTAAAACTGGATCGTTGGATTATTTGCAGTTCTAGAATTTTTTATTGCCTTGAATATTTGATGTAATATGAGCCATTATACCACGCCTGAGAGTTTTTTGTTTTTGTTTTGTTTCAACAAAAATATTTATTTTAGCACACAAGACACAACTTACAATTACTTACAAAACGTACACGACTATGCCTTTACTCGTGCAAAGAGCTAACCGTGAAACTACAGCTCGTGAAACGGTTTGTACAACGAAAGATTAACAGTCACTGAAGCACTAAGCTTGTCATTGTGTGATGATTGTTCTATTATTTCCTGATGGAATACAGTTCAGAAGTGCTTAGGCTGCAATACTTTGTTAATATAAAAGTAGGGATCCTTTCGGTAATATTGTGATAATTAGGGAAAATAAATTAAAGGCATAATTTGTGTGAATTTGCAGTAATTGCTGTTTATTTAATGATTAAATTTAGGGTCGAGGAGTACATTGCAAGTGACAGGGACAGAATTATTGTTGACCCAGACCCAAACAAGATTTATACGAAACGAAAAGCCAGGGAATGTTCAGTTTCGTTTCCTGATGCTTCACCCCAGAGTAAGGCCGCTACTGAAGTAAAATACCCTTCGAATGGCCGGGGTAAATCTCTTGAGAAAATGCCACTGTTTACGAACGCTGAGATGAACGAAAACCATATCGAAAATTCGGGTAAAAATATTGGAAACGCTGAACACCATTCTGTTCCTACAAGTCTTAAATGTGCAAAGACTTTTCTTCAAGATGAGTATTTAAAGGACATACAGGCAAACTGTGATGAAGATCATTTTTATTTCAAGTGTAAATGCTACCACAGCAACAAGAAACGTAAAGCTCCTCACACAATACAGGTAGCTCTTTGTGTTTATATATCTGGTCAAGTGTTACATGCCACTTGCACCTGTACTGCTGGTAAAGTTGGTTATTGTAACCACACATTAGCTCTCATGTTAAAAATCTGCAAATACTCATTGTTTGAGAGCAAAAGAACAGAAGACCTGAAGGATGAATCAGATGAGAATCCAACTTTGGCCTGTACCTCAAAGCTGCAAAGTTGGCACAATAGAGGTCGAGGGGACTCAATTCATCCACAACCAGTAATGCATCTGATGGTTGCAAAAATTAAGTCTGATGAAGAGAGGGCTGCTAAGGCTGTTGGTTGTCAAATTTATGAGGCTCATAAAATTACCAAGCATGATATTGCTGCAGAAGAAAAGTTTATAAAAGCTATTACAGAAACTGAATAACGGCATTTTGTCCCAAGGTGACCTGATTCACTTGAAAATATGAATGGATATCCATGCTTCCGCTTAAAACATACTGAATGCAGAGTTTTTCCAGATAATGTTACTGCAGAGGAGAGAAACTTTTTATCTGCCCCTGAGATTGATGAAAATGAACTAAACCAAATTGAACTTGAAAAAAGGGAGCAGGGAAGCAGTGAGAAATGGAAGGAACAGAGGAAGTTCAGATTTACAGCCTCAAGGTTTCACATGATTATTAGAAGGCAGAGAAATCATGAAAGCATTGCCAGGGATTTGATGCATCCAAAGGAATTTACAAATAGACACCCTTCCCATGAAAAATAAATTGAGCCAACTGCCATTCATGAGTACCAGAAATTCATGAAAGCACAAAAAACACCATTCTTAGTTCTCAAGTGTGGCTTTGTCATTTCTAAGGAAATGCCAGTGTTTGTAACTACCCCTGATGGAATACGAATACGTATACGAATACGTAAAGTTCTACCAAAGATTATTAACTACGACCAAACCGGCTTTTTAAAAAAGCGTTTTATTGGAGAGAACATTAGGCTTCTAGATAGTATTATAAATTACACAAATACTGAACAGATCCCTGGCCTTTTATTATTCGTCGACTTCGAGAAAGCCTTCGATAGTGTAGAGTGGAGTTTTATTGAGAAAAGCCTAAAATATTATAACTTTGGACCATCCATGGTTGCGTGGATAAAACTATTTTACACCGATATTAGCAGCTGCATCCAAAACAATGGATGGGCCTCGGAGTTCTTTACATTAAGTCGTGGTGTGAGACAGGGCTGCCCTCTTTCCCCATATTTGTTCATTTTATGCGCAGAAATATTGGGTAGCACACTAAGAAATGATAACGAGGTTCATGGAATCAAGATCTTGGGTACCGAATGCAAAATCTCGCAATACGCAGATGATACAACGATGATCTTAGATGGCTCACAATCCTCATTTTCAAGAACTTTACACTTGTTTGACGCATTTGGCTCTATATCCGGCTTAAAAGTTAATTACGATAAAACGGAAGCCCTCTGGATCGGCTCATTCAAAAACTCAAACGCTATCTTGTCTTCTAATAAACATATAACATGGGCTAAAGGAAAAGTCTACGCCTTAGGAGTCTGGTTTTTGACTTTAGAAGAGAACGCTTTTTATGTTAATTTTTCCGAAAAAATTGTGAATATAAAAAAAATTCTAAATAGCTGGTCTGCTAGAAGATTAACTCTTCTTGGTAAAATTACGATTATAAAATCTTTAGCAGTATCTCAAATTGTGCATGTTCTATCTTCTCTCTCAACGCATCAGGGTGCACTTAAAGAAATTAATACTCTTCTGTATGATTTTCTTTGGAACAGCAAAGGGGACAAAATTAAGAGAACGGAAATGATCAACGATTATGATAAAGGAGGCCTTAAGATGATAGATATTCAAAGTTTTAACAAATCTCTAAAAATGAAGTGGGTACAAGGCTACTTAGATAACGAGAATCATGGTAAATGGAAGCTTTTTGTAGACTTTCATCTCCAGAAGCACGGAGGGAAAATAGTGTTTTTAAGTAACCTAAAACCGCAGGATGTTCCACATCTCAACCTAAGAGACCCTTTTTTGAGAGAAATTCTCGAACACTGGACTAGTTTAAACTACAGAAAGGAAATTCTTGATTTTAACTCTATGGGTATATGGCACAACTCACTGATTAGAATAGATAACCAACCCATTTTCTATACATGTTGGCTTAAAGCAGGGGTAAAAGAGGTTAGAGATCTACTTACTGAACATCAGACCTTCTTAAGCTATAATGCATTTGTCGCTAAATACAATATTAAAACCAACTACCTTGAGTACTTTAAAGTAATAGCAGCCTTAAAACAATTCAAGAAAATGTGCTCACCAGGCTTAGATAACCCATCTTCAAATAATACAGCGAGTCTTTTGTCACACTCAAATATTAACAAAGAATGTTATAGACGCCTTGCAAAAAATAAGGCCTCTATACCATTACAGAGTCAAGAAAAATGGCTTTCTGAAGTGGATATAATAGGAGATTCGATCGTTAATTGGAGAAACTCTTACTATCTGCCATTCCTCTGTACAAGAGAAACAAAGCTCAGAGTATTTCAGTTTAAGTTTCTGCATAGACGAATTGCGACAAATGACTTTCTTTGTAAGATAGGCATAAAACAAGTGGATTCTTGTTCCTTCTGTGGGGAATCTACTGAAACTTTGGTCCACCTGTTTTGGAACTGCAAACACACCCAAGCTTTTTGGAAACTATTATTTGAATGGATTTCCCAAAAACTTGTAGATGTGAAAGACAATTTTCTCTCTCCCTCTTTCTGCCTAGGTTTAGTTGAAAATGTATCGAATCTACTTCTATGCCACCTATTACTTATTGCTAGATACTACATATATACCTGTAAATTAAAAAACTCCTTACCTAAGCTGCAATTATATATACAACTACTGTTAACCTCCATAAAAATTGAAAAGAAGATAGCTCTGGATAGTAACACCCTTATTTCCTTTAAAAAGAAGTGGAACCCATTGAAGGACGCCCTCCAGTACTAAAATAATTAATTATAATTTTAGGAATTAATTATAAAGGTTGCTAGCTACTAGAAGTAAGCGGTTTTGTAATGTTGCTAGGTTAGTAGTGAAAGATGTTGTATTTTACAGCGTTAGCAGAACGGTATCCTTGTAATGTAATGTAATGTAATGTAATGTAAGAATCGCATGGTAAAGATAGTGTAAGTAGTAGAGTAAATATTGTATTGTACTGTAAGTACAGTAAGTGTTGTATCGTATCGTAAGTGGAGTAAGTGCTGTGTCATATTCTATAAGTAGGGTAAGTACAATGTAAGTAACTATGTGTTCTTGCAATAAAAAAAAATTAATAAAAAAAAAAAAAAAAAAAAAAAAAGATCGCTTATCACAGACAGGTTAATAAAGCAGTTCAAATGGTAGACTGATACTAATTAAAAACCAAAAATGCGTTAAAGTGATGCATTTCGTGCATCTTTCAAATACATTATTGATGGCAGAAGAGGAATTACAACAAATTTTACTTATAAATACCTGAATTGAACGTTTGTTCCTTCCTTTTTGCTGATGTTTATCCGAACGCAAAGAACTCGAATCAGCACAAACAAATTAATCTGTTCAGAACGGAGCAAGAGTCGATGTTATGCATCTTTAATTTGTAGTGGAGTACTGTCTTGGACTGAACAAAGCGTGGGTTTTAAAAGCAAAACCCTTTCATAGGTGGCAAAACGAAAGGAAACAAAGGGAAAAAAAAGGAAAAAAAAAAAGAAAGGAAACAAAAAAAAAAAAAAAAAAAAAAAAAAAAAAAACTACCCCTGATGGGAAAGTGATTGACTTTGAGTGTAGTCAGGCTTTTGGCATTTTAGAAGTTAAGTGCCCATCAACAAAGTCATCTGTCACCCCACTGGATGCTTGTGCTGACCCCAAATTCTTATGCCAACGAGTAGGGGATCAGCGTTGTTTAAAACCTGACCATGAGTACTATGCTCAAGTACAATGGCATTTTCTGAAGAGATTTACCCCAGCCATTCGAAGGGTATTTTACTTCAGTAGTGGCCTTACTCTGGTGTGAAGCATCAGGAAACGAAACTGAACATTTCCCTGGCTTCCCTGTGTTACCTGCCAGTGAATAATTTTTGTGGTCAGTTTTTCCGAAAAGAAACAAGCAATAATTCTTGGTTGTTTGAAATTATACAATGATTATTTTAGTGCCGAAGACCTTGTTGCTCATTTTAGATGAAAATGTTAGGTTTTGAACGGTTTTCAAAGGGTTTTCAGAGTAATATTTATTTTTGTCACGTTTCCAAATAATGTGCAAAAGAGTTTATGTTTTGTCATGTTTTTTTTCTGAACTGATGAATTTCACGGAATTACATGGAATGAGGAAATTATTTGATCGTATACGCAATTTTAAAGGGAACCTCCTCGTACTCTTACAAAAACTTCACGCTAAATTGTTGGAAATAATATTTAATAGATTCTAAATTTTGTTTAGAAACTTGCCTGGATATAACATTAAAGTGTACAAAAAATCAATGTCATTCATTGCTTATTTCCGCTTTTAAATTTCCCAGGTGCAGCCATTTTGGATTTGATGACGTGTAATGGTTGCAGCTATTGTCAGGAAACAAATGAAGCAGAAGTCCTTTGTGTTAAACAAAAGGGCAACCATTACATGTTATCAAATCTAAAATGGCCGTGCCAGGGAAATTTAAAAGTGAAAATATAGGCGATGATGATATCAATTTTTCTGTACACTTAAATGTTTTATACACTTTTTAAAACATAATTTGAAATCTAGTAATAATTATTATGTCCTACTAGTTAGCGCCAATTTGTTGTAAGAGTGGAGGTTCCCTTTAAGCCAATTTCACTAAATTGTGCCCTCCTGAAAATATTAATATCCTGAAGAAGCCCTGGCCTCAGTTCAGAGGATTGCCTTCTCCTTCAAACGCAGCAGTCAAAGTTGAGATGTAAAAGAACCTACACACTGATCAAAGAGCTGGAAACATTGTCTCCAGTGCTGTGGTCTGTCCCCACATACATCACATGGTTGGATGGAGGCTGGGCAAGGGACAGACCTCCTGTTGGTCATGGAAACCACTTAAGAGGCCCTATGCGCCACTTGGCATCGATAACGACTGATGACTGCAGTGCCAGTTCTGGCTCACATGAAATAAAATCAGCAGATTGGAGTGCACTTAAGGAGGCTCACAAAAGTTGTTTTGGCTTGGAAATATGTGCTGTTTGAAAAAATATTGCATAGAAGCTAAGAAAAATAAATTAAACAAAAGTGATATCAGCTATGCTGCATGTGAAGAAACTAACTCTAATATAGAGCATTCTTTTGCATTTTGGCTCTGATGGTGTGACATAGTGACAGGCTCATGAAGATCAAGCTCAAACTCTTGGAACGACAATGGCAGTCCTGTTTACCTCCTAATAAAGCCATAACTCTGTCACCTTTCCTGCGAAAGCATACAACAACATGTAAATATAAGCAATTCTAACCATTTGACATGGAAACATGCCTGCCTTTTTTCCACGAAGTTAGCTATCTATAATTCAGTTACCAATAATATAATTTGATGATGTTGTCTTGCCGCATGGCAATACGTGCACGTGGCTCAGTGTAGCAAGGAAGGTGTGAGTGATATTAATGTATTATTAATGATGCTTTCAAACTGAAGTTGGATAAACTGTACTAGGCTGGAGGGGAGCATGTAGCTCATTTCTTTTTGTTTTTTAAATAGTTTTTATTATTAATTGACAATGTACATATTACATGACATCAAGTAGCAAGTGCAATTACAGTGACTGTGGTTATTGTTGATTATGTTATGGTATTATTGTTGATGCTCATTTCTTACGCACTCCCAAATTTGATATATTTTTGGAACCCCCCTCCCCCTCCCCCACACATCTTTCCCCTTCCCCTTCCCCACCCAACCTCTTTCTCACTTCTCACTCCAGCCCATCATCATGTCGTCAACAACAACAATAAACTAAAAGTTTGATACAAATGGGGAACTTACTTCCATTTGCCAGTGCACTCGCCGCCGACCTCCTCTACCACACCAGCAACCTCCAGTCCCAGGATGTTCGACTCCCCGGGCGGGGAAGGGTACAGGCCCCTCCGCTGTAGTGTGTCTGCTCGATTCAGAGCAGTGTAATGTGCGCGGAGCAGTACCTGAGTTTTCCCTGCTGTTGGCTTAGCTACTGTTCCTATGCTCATATTCTCAACACCACCACGCTTATACACGACGGCTTTCATGGTAGAATGTCCAGAAACTGACGCCATTTTCAAGATGTGACACGAAGCAAAGTAGATATTTACGTTTACCTTTCTCATAAATGGCGGACCACGGCCAACGATTGATTATTGTTTTACATGTATGTAAATTAGCCCTACCAACCTCACGCAGAGTAAAAATTCCATTGAATTTTGCGCATATATGCTAACGAGGTTAGTAAGGCTAATTAGCTTAAAAATAAAATTATAATTTGCCGGGAGATGTTGTTTTCGACGAGGGTAGTCTGGGTTGAGTTTATTTTTTTAGTTATTTTTTTAATAATATTTATTGATATTAAATATTGTAAAGCACAAATACCGATACAATTACAGAACCGATAAGATTACGTACACTTACAGTTAGAGTATTACTTACATTACAAATACAGAAATAATAAAACTAAAAATACAATACAGCAAGAAATAAAATTATAACCGTATGCTGTAAGAAATTTCCAGAGTAACCACAGAAACATTATTGAAATAAATGAATTAATTTACCCATTTCTTTAAGTGCTGCAAAAGTTTGTTGTTCTCCCTTGCAATATGAAGCTCAATATTATATATACGCTTAGTCCTGGCTATAAAAGCTGAAAGGTTAGGTACTCCAATTTTTTGACATCTACTGGAGTAGAGATAAAATTTACCCAATAGTAGCATATGATTGATTAGAATGAAATCATTTGTATTATCGAATTTTCCAAGAATCAAATCTGTCTCTTTTAATGTATTTATTTGGATTCCATTGCCCCTTAACCAAGACAAAACGTGTTTCCAAAAATCAGAAGCTACTTTGCACGAGAAAAATAAATGCTCAATGGATTGTATATCTTCTTGGCAAAAGGTACAGCATAGAGAGTCAGTTAAGCCGAACAGAAATAGCTTTTCATTGGTGTAAACAATACAGTTTAGTATTTTATATTGAAATTCCCTAAGTTTGGATTCTAATGTGACGATAAAGGCTAAGGAATAAACCTTTTCCCAATCAACAGCTGTATCTGAATACTTATCTTGTAACTTCTGCTTAGCGGTGGGCGGGATCTGTTTTTTCTCAATGAAGAGTTGATAAATCTGTTTTGAGGAGACATCAGAAATTGGAGTTAAGTTACCGTTGTCTGTTTTGATTGTCGGAGTGCCCGGAATAGGAGCACTTAATAATGATACATTAGTGGAAGTTTTAGCAAGAGTACGCCATTCAGCCGGGATTGAGTTAATTTTACTCATAAGAAAAAATCTTTGCTCTGGAGAAATTAAAGGTGTTAGAAAATCTAGTGAGAAGGAACTGCCTACAGAGATTAGATCACCTATTCTCAAAATACCAAGGTCAATTAAATCCTTTCTGTACGCAGACCTTTTTTCTACACAAAGAAATTTATTATTCCAAATTATCTCATTTAGGACCTCTTGTGACGAACTCGGCTTTTTCCCGTTTAGATCCGACCACGCATCAAGACATTCCTTATAGTATGCAGGCAACTGGATCTTTAACTTAGAGACATCGAAATTACAATGCAAGACAAAACATCCGCCAATAGGTGATAGCAGTTTGTTCAAGATCGTTTTCCAGGGACTTGGATACTCCTCTACAAATTTTTTCAGAAAGGTTACTCGCTTTGCTTTAATCATGGAATCAATATCTAGCATTTTCAATCCTCCTTTCTTTTGGTCTGATATCAAGGCTTGGCGTTTAACTTTATCCTTCCCGTTCCAGATAAAGCCGTACAGAATCGAGTTCACTTCCTTGACTAAATCATTAGATATCGCTATCACAGAGGCCCTATACATAAGTTTGGGGATAGCAAAGGTCTTGAGAATTTGGATTCTTCCTATTATAGACAGGTTTCTCCATTTTCCACATGTTTATTGATTTCTTTATAGCCTTCAATGTTTGGGTAAAATTCAAATCATGTCTTTGCTTTAAGTCGTAACCGAAATACACTCCGAGGATTTTGATGGTTTCACAAACCTTGTGCTTTGCAAAAACTAAGTCCTGTGTAGTGTTGTTACCAAGGGCTAACATTTCTGTTTTTTCATGATTAACCTTCAAACCAGAGAAGGCACCGAAACACTCAAGTACCTGAAATAGTGTTGTATACGAATCTCCCTCTCTTAGAAAACTCGTCATATCGTCCGCAAATAAGGACAACTTGACTGTCTCTTCCCCAATTCGAAAACCATGAATTTTGCTATCACTTCTTATCCGTTCCGCCAAGATCTCAAGTGCAATAATAAACAGATATGGAGAGAGTGGGTCTCCCTGCCGGACCCCTCTACTCAAAGAAAATGGTGCAGTGGTGAAACCATTATTCATTACGCAACTAGATACATTATTATAAAGAACTCGATCCAGTGAATGAAAGAAGGGCCAAAATTGAATTTATGCAGTGTTCTGATTAAGAAATTAAAATTTAGTGTATCGAAGGTTTTCTCAAAGTCTATTGCTATCAAAAGACCAGTCAAATTATTCCGTTTTGTATAGTCAACCATATCATCAATTGTTCTGATTGCGTCAAAAATAGATCTGCCTTTGACAAAAGCATTCTGATTAGCATGAATTATAGAAGGTAAACCTTTTTCTAAACGTTTTGCTAATACTTTAGACATTATTTTTGTATCCACATTAATTAGAGATATCGGTCGCCAGTTCTTGATCATTCTTTTATCCTTTCCTTTCTTTTCAATTAGCGTTATAATTGCTTGTTTTACGCGATTTTGAAAGTTCGCCAAATTCATAAGAATAATCAAATACTATCTACAATGTACTTTCCAAACAGTGACCAAAAGGCCAGATAAAACTCAGCCGTCAATCCATCATTCCCAGGTGTTTTGTTTTTTTGGAAAGACTGTAGAGCCGAGAAGCACTCGTTATATGTTATTCGCCCTTCACAAGCTGAACGTAGCTCTTCAGATAGGCTGGGAACCTCTATATCAAAGAAGGTTGACTCGGATGTGTGACAGCTGTATCTTTATAGAGATTTGAATAAAATAATTCCAACTCCGACAATATGGTCTTTGGGTTTGTCGTTAACTTTCCATCATCAAGAAAGATTTTTCTTACACTACTTCGTTTCTTATTTGACTTTTCTAAGTTCAAAAACTATTTGTTATTTTTTTCACCTTTTTCATACCAAGTAGCTCGGGAGCGTATAATAGCGCCTTGAGTGACATAATCGTAAAATTCTTCATACTCAGCCTTTGCACATTCTAACTCCTCCATATTTTGCTTTGTCGGATTGATGTCACATTTTTTGGTATAATCACGTTATTTTTCTTCTAGCAATGAAAACGTAAAGCTTGTGGGATGTGGCTGGTGTGACAAGGATACTTCACAAATTAATCTGATCAAGTAAGCTGAAGCCACTCTAAGGGCACTAAGGCCACAAGCAAAGATTGAGCCCAAGCATTAGCAGCCATGGACAGCTGTTTCGGCCTTGTTAGGCCTCATCGGCATGGCATAGCTAATGCTCAGGCTCAAGTACCCACATATCAATAAACATTGCTTGTTTTATGGATATTTGTGAAGTATCCTTATAATTTTTCTTCTAGCTTACTTTCTTTCTCTCTTCTACTTCTGGCTCTTGTTTTACTATAACTGATGGTAAGTTGTCGTATTTTATACTTCAATAAATCCCACAAGACACGTTTGTCAACAACATCTTTGAATTCTTCCAGCCAACCTTTCAAATTCTCGTCAAGGAGATCACAATAATCTTGGTCATTTACAAGACTGGAATTATTTTTCCAGAAACTTGGTCTCCGAATGCCGTCCTCTACACCGCTAAAAGACAAAGATATCGCAGAGTGATCTGAATCCCATCAATTAAATCAGGCTGATTTAATTGATGGGATTACTTGATCTACGTGGTCCACATCCTCTTGAAGAGAATCACTAATCAACCAAAAATCTAGTCTTCTCTGAATAATCGGAGTTTTTTTGACGCCACGTAAAACGTGCTGTCATAGGGTTTCTGACACGCCAGATATCAAGCAAGTCTTGTTCCAAACAAATTAAATGTCTCCTAACACCTTTACTGAATCCTTAACTTTCTTTATGCCACCACTACCATCAAGATCCTGATCGAATACAACATTGAAATCGCCTCCTAAAACAATAGAATATTCAGAAACCATGAAAGCGTTTAACTCATCGGAAATAGATCTAAAAAACTCGCATTGCTCAGCACACTTTTTTGGCGCATAGATGTTCAGTAGTAAAAAAAGCGGAATCCTGTATTGTTGCCTCTAGGAGTATATAACGGCCTAGTGCGTCCACTTTAACTGATTTCAAATTAAAGTCCAGATTATCCCTTACCAGAACGAGCACGCCCTTGCTATGAGAACTTCCGTGTGAAAAAAATATGTCACCTTTCCACTGTTTTTTCCACATTATTTCCACCTCTTTTGTGCTATATGTTTCTTGGAGAAAGCAAATATCTGCCCTAGATTTGCGTAGCCAATTGAATACACTTTTTCTTTTTTCAAAGGAACGAATCCCTCGAACATTAAAAGATAACAGCTTGAAATCAATATTATTAAGCCCCATATTGCGAGAGAGGACGTGTCAAACGACCACAATAGGAAAAATTAATTGGATAAACAAAACAAAATCCCAAAAAACAGTAAGTTTTGACAGCCATGAATAATAAGGAAAAGGTGAAAATAAAGCAAGCAATATACACAGCCGAACAGGTAAAGTGAACAGCTCACAAATCCACGTAAAAAACGAACAAAAAAAAAACTACACTTATAACACACACTGATTATGCAAATAAAAGGCCGCAAGATAATCACCTTCGAATGCGGCCCTTGGGACTAGGGGCTTGTTATGTGAAAAAGGTGGCAAAATTTAAAGGCGAGTTGGCTGTTCTGTCTGTCAAAATTGTATTGGCATGCAAATTCTAAGTCGGGATTAATTTTAAAGAGTGGATACGTATTTTGTATTTTGATTAAGAAAAAAATTGAAGAATAAACAGAAAATTTGGGCTTACCGGCGATTATTGTCCGGCAATAGGTACTGTGGCAAAGCATCCACTGAGTATGAGCTACCATTTACAATAAGTTTGTTACCTTTGATAAACACACGTTCAATTTTAGCCTCTTTAGCTTTCTTGTAAGCCGCTCGGAGTTTGCCACGTTCTTTTGCCGATTCCACAGGGAGATCTCTATCAATATACACGGAGGAAAAACGAGTTTTCAATAAATTCTTCCTTTTTTCCCACACCAAATCAGCATCCAAACGGGACACAAATCGTGCTATTACAGGCTGTGGACGAGTAGAGGCTTCGGTGTTACCGGCATTGGTCGATGTTGCCGCAGAATCAGTTCGAACGGTAGACTTCAACTAACCAATCCGATGGATTGCATGAAACTTTGTGTCGTCGGAAGCTACGCCGAGTTCGCTGAAAAGTTCTTTCACCTTACCAAAACACTGCTCGTTCGTTTCCTCTGGATCTTCAGGAATATTATAAAAGCGAAGGTTTTCCCTCCTCGAATAATCTTCTTGTCTAATTACACGGCCTTTAAGCGAACTAACCTCTTCGCTTAACTTAGAATTCTTCTGTAGTGTTTCCTGTAGCTGTTCCTCTAAGGATTTGTTCTTTTCTTTCAGTGTATTCACCTCAGCCCAGGCAGCATCTAACGACGTTGATATCTTGGTTAGCTCCTTTTTTAGAACACGAATTTCATGTTGGAGCTCCAGTTTTAAAGCTGCGAAATCATCGTCCATTTTAGTGAAACCCATTTCTATTCTGTCTTGAATGCTGGAAAGTTTTTCAAGGATTCTTGAGTCGACATCATCGCCATCAGTGGAGCTGGAGCCTCGTGCTCGCTTTTTTTCGTTAGCGCTGTTTTGGGGCATAGCAGAACTTTCAAAAAAACTCTTGTTACTCACTGTCAAACTTCAAAAGCAGTGCCAAAGGATGAAAAACGAAGATTAACTCGCCATAGTTACGGAGACTTAAAGAACTCGTATAGCCGCCATAGCGGTCAGTCATCAGTCCCCCCATGTCCCAGTCCCCCTGGGTTGAGTATGTGATACTCTTGGTTGCGGATACTTGAAGTACCTTTGAGAAGCACGTACCAAGGTGGATTTGATTGGGTTGCAGGCATGCGTGGAGTTCAATATGGTTGAACCCGATTCGAAACGCCTGATTTATACCTCTAGAATCGATTGAAACAGAACTCGAAAAGTTGGAAGACAATGCTACTACTAAAGAGCAGCAGATCGTGATTTCTCTGAATGTGTTCAAGGAGAAACTAGAGAAATAAAAGTAGCTATGTCTAAAAGTGGTACAGGGACTCGGGGACGGGGACGCAGAGACGCGTGTTCGGGGACGTGGGACACGGGGAGGTGAGATGTGGGACGCAGGGAAGGGAAATGTGGGACGTGGTGAAGTAACATCGGAGACGCGGGGACGTGATATCGAGGACGCGGGGAGGTAAAGAACAACTCATTTCACTCTAACTGCTTTGGGAAATTTTGCAAGTTTACAGTTGAAAACGAGACATTGCTAGTCTGAGGTAAATTCAATTTTAGGTTTTTTTTCGTTCGTTTGATTGCTCGGATCGGTGAATTGCTTGTATCCCCGACCACCTCCTGCTATGGCCGATAATACTCCAGCAGCGAGTTGTCAATGACTCTGGACAGCATTTTCCTCTTTTCGACATTGGGGATCTTCACTTGGTGGGCGATCATGGATGATTTTCATGGTAAGTGTTAGAGATTGTAATCGGCAACGAATCCTCGGTCAAAACTAGAGGCCCTGATATTGGCCTTCACTCGGCCTTCCAAGAGGCAATCGGAAATTGCATTAAATAACGGAGGATTTTTTGGAATCTCGGTGGAATTTAAAGAGAAAAAATATTCACTAGAATGAAAGAGTTTGCACATATGTCATTTGAAACAGAGGCAGTGCTATAAAAAGAGTAAGGTTTCTGCGGCCAGTGCTATAGTTGGCTATCACATCACGCAAGTAAAAATAAAATCGCTTGTCATTCAAAATCTAATGTCTAGAAATTGAGATATTGCAGATATAGTAAATAAACGCCCTGTCAAAGTCTCAGGGCTGTCGGATCGGTATTCCGTACTTGAGTTATTCAGTTCATGACGAGACGCAGCGGAGTCTATCTGGAAGTATTACAAAGGAATGCGGGGTTGTGGATCCCGCATTCCTTACATATTTGAATTTCAATCTGTCAGTGAGTCAGCCCGTGTAAAGTAGAAGGCGTGAAAATTCGCAAGTGCGTCTGTCAAAACTAATTTTTGTCACCGGAAACACTGTGATTGAGCCGTGAGAAAATTAGGATCACTTTCTATGCGGCGGGGAGAGTGAGAAAGTGACGAGACAACAAACAATAATGCAGAAGTCCAAATCACGCATTCGTTTTTTTTTTTTTATTAAGAAAACCCGGCCGAATTAGGAATACCGGTAAACTCGCCTACGCCTCTACAACTCGTTCGCTTACTGGTAGGCGAGTTCACTCAAGTAATGTATGTTCAGTTATAACTCTAATTTTTTATTTTGTGATCGTCTACAATTATAGCACGTTTTCCTTTGTCTGTGAAAAATTTACTCAACGCCGGCTATGTTGATTTGATTAAATTTCCGTGGATTTTCCTACGACCGTAAGAGGGAGCAGTGGCTTTCATTATTTGACGTGAGATGGATGTGAAGATGAATACAATAAATAACTGTGAGAATCTGTGACTTTGGAGAGCACACTGGTACATAAGTTATTGCCACGGATAGAAACTTTGATATCAAGAAGAGCCAGCGAAGCTTCTATAATTTCCAAGGTATATTTCAGAGCCAGATGAGAGGAATTGACGGAGGTTATAAATTCATTGAGTTCCTCAAAACACTGCACCGATGCCGTCGTCAAGGTAGTGACCGTATAGTTCAGGTTTAGGGTCTTTGTATTGATTGAAGAATTGGTGCTCAACGTATAACCTACAAAAAACAAAAATCAAATGAAGAATGATCCTCGCAGTTGTGAACGCAATTTATGCAATTGCGAAAAGAAGCCTGAAAAAAATTCAGGACTTCAACGGGGTCATCGACTTCATCGGGGTCATCACCGGTATCGCGAGGTCACGGGTTCAAACCCCGTTGAAGTCCTGAATTTTTTTCAGGCTTCTTTTCGCAATTGAATAAATTGCGTTCACAACTGCGAGGATCATTCTTCATTTGATTTCATTTCCGCAGTTCATGTATGATTTATTTCATATATCATTCACAAAAAACAAAAACAAAAAGAAAAAAAAAAGAAAAAAAGAAACAGAATGGCGTAGCTGGGTGCCATTAATTTGCTTTTAATAATTATCAGCGAATGAAAAAGAAAAAAAAGGTCGGGGGAGGTGGTACTCCCTTATATGCGCTATATCAGGTATATGGGGCACCAAAGGGTATGGATTTTTAGCCGTGTTGGTCTGAAATAGGTTATCGATTTTGAACATTTTGGTCTGAAATAAGGTATGGTTTGTCCATTCGTCTTGGATTGGGTATACTTTTTTAGAAGAAGCTACTTCTTCGACAGTAGGCGATAAGACCATCTGCAAAAGCCCTTCTATTTTGTCCTTAATTATCTTTTATCGCGCACATGAAATAAGTCTGAAACAGGGTATCAAAGTTTTGATCAGGTCTGAAATAGGGTAGGGAGAAACGCTGATTTTGTTCTGAAATAAGGTAAGTGTTTCGGGAAGGGGGCCGCACGCCCTACCCAATTTTTCTGGGAGTACACCCCCACCCCACCCCCTCCCCGGGATCAAGTTAACAACGAAAGGGGGAAAATCTAGGGCAAAAATTCTCTTTCAAATCGTATCAATGAACGCTTTTCATTCTATTTATTTCCGTTTTTTACGTAGCTCCAGATTCTGTGCACAAACCAAACATAACCCGCAATTCCTCGATGCGATCTGTGGAAGGGCAAACACTAGAAACGTCAGCTTTTTTAATCTCTTTACGGTGGTCAATTCCGTTGACAAACCATATTCTCGTGTTTCACTCCCCAAAAGACGTAGCACCTGACAGTTTCTTTTAAAACTAACCCTTTTCATTCTCATCTGTTGAGCACATTTTTTTTTTCATTACAAACATTTACTATAGCTCAAACAACATTATTTTGTGTTTCGATTCATTATTACACCAAACGAAGTGGGTATCCTGTGGCACAAACTCAAATGCCTAATTTAAGCCTGTTCCACCTCACGAATTTTGGGGAACTTTAAGTACGCAAGTACATGTAAGTTGACTACTATCTATCATTGGCAGTCACAAAAATTCCGTTTCAATTAGTTTGACTTTAAATCACAAGACAAGTGGACTATTCGTGACATCTCATGCCACCAGTAGCCTTGGTGATACTTCAATAGTTAAAATGAAAATAAAAACAAGAATTGTTAAAGACAACAGTAGCACACTCTGACGATACATATGGATACAACTGGTAACATTGCAGATACTTGAATAGTTAAAATGAAAAAAAGAATTGTTAAAGGCAACACTAGCACACTCCGACGATACATGTGGATGCCACTGGTAACCTTGGTGATACTTGAACAGTTAAAATGAAAATGAAAACAAGAATTGTTAAAAGCAATACTAGCACACTTCGACAAAACATCTGGATGCCACTGGTAACCTTGGTGATACTCGAGCAGTTATAATGAAAATGAAAACAAGATTTGTTAAAGGCAACTGTAGCACACTCCGACGAAACATCTGGATGCCACTGGTAACCTTGGTGATACTTCAGCAGTTAAAATGAAAATGAAAACAAGTATTGTTAAAGGCAACAGTAGCACACTCCGACGAAACATCTGGATGCCACTGGTAACCCTGGTGATAGTTGATCAGTTAAAATGAAAATGAAAACAAGAATTGTTAAAGGCAACAGTAGCACACTCCGACGAAACATCTGGATGCCACTGGTAACCCTGGTGATACTTGAGCAGTTAAAATGAAAATGAAAACAAGAATTGTTAAAGGCAACAGTAGCACACTCCGACGAAACATCTGGATGCCACTGGTAACCCTGGTGATAGTTGATCAGTTAAAATGAAAATGAAAACAAGAATTGTTAAAGGCAACAGTAGCACACTCCGACGAAACATCTGGATGCCACTGGTAACCTTGGTGATAGTTGATCAGTTATAATGAAAATGAAAACAAGAATTGTTAAAGGCAACAGTAACACACTCCGACGAAACATCTGGATGCCACTGGTAAACTTGGTGATACTTGAGCAGTTAAAATGAAAATGAAAACAAGAATTGTTAAAGGCAACAGTAACACACTCCGACGAAACATCTGGATGCCACTGGTAACCTTGGTGATACTTGAGCAGTTAAAATGAAAATGAAAACAAGAATTGTTAAAGGCAACAGTAACACACTCCAATGAAACATCTGGATGCCACTGGTAACCTTGGTGATACTTGAGCAGTTAAAATGAAAATGAAAACAAGAATTGTTAAAGGCAACAGTAACACACTCCGACGAAACATCTGGATGCCACTGGTAACCTTGGTGATACTTCAGCAGTTAAAATGAAAATGAAAACAAGAATTGTTAAAGGCAACAGTAGCACACTCCGACGAAACATCTGGATGCCACTGGTAACCTTGGTGATAGTTGATCAGTTATAATGAAAATGAAAACAAGAATTGTTAAAGGCAACAGTAGCACACTCCGACGAAACATCTGGATGCCACTGGTAACCTTGGTGATAGTTGAACAGTTATAATGAAAATGAAAGCAAGAATTGTTAAAGGCAACAGTAACACACTCCGACGAAACATCTGGATGCCACTGGTAACCTTGGTTATAGTTGATCAGTTATAATGAAAATGAAAACAAGAATATTATTGTTAAAGGCAACAGCAGCACACTCTAACGATACATCTGAATGCCACTGGTAACCTTGGTGATACTTGGTGATACAGTTAAAATGAAAACAAGAATTGCTGAAGGCAACAGCAGCACACTCTGACAATACATCTGGATGTTACTGGTAACGTTGGTGATTCCTGAGCAATTTATTTTGTATATTTTTCTTATTTTATGCTGTTTGAGACTAGATCAACAGATTGGAAAAGATGCAAATTGTTTACATCTTTTCCAATCTGTTGATCTAGTCTCAAATAGCATAAAATCAAAAAATATACAAAATAAATTTCTCAGGAAAAAATGCCATCTTCTCAATGGGGAGTGCATGCCCCACAGTATCTTCTACATTTCCCAAGATATTCATTTTTGTGGGACCTGAAAAAAAAAATGGCCATTTGTCATAAATGAGCTGCTGACTGCATTGACACCAACTAGCAACAATACATGTAAGCCATTGATTTCCAGTTACGAAACATCCCCAAAGTATTTTTTTAATGTTTAGTCTTAACCATTTTACATACCTGAAATTGAGCTAACATGGATATTGTGTTTTCCAATTTCTGTTTGTTGTCCAGTCTTCTTTTGCACTGTCAGTTGGTCCCATTGAAGGACTCTGGACCATAACTTCTCAGTGCCCAGTTAGCCTCCTGCAGGGAATTAATCTTGTAGGCAACAAAGCCAAAGAATCAAAAAGCTGCTAAGTATTTTGTCTTTCCATGTGTGACATTGCAAAGAGTTGAATACTGCTCAGCTCCTCCTCCAACAAAAATTCAAGATCATCATGTATCCCGGTTGATCTGTAGGAAAGGAGAGGGAGTGGAGAACTGTGATACTTATAAAGAGATATAATTAATGCCTAAGGTGGGGAAATTTGATCCAGTTTTACCAAATTTCAGGCCCTAGTGTGGGATTTTGACCAAAAATTATTTTGAAAAGTCAAATGTCCTAATATGTCCGAGTTACCCCCCTCTTGTTCTTATAAACATTGATAAGTAGCAAACTACAATTTTATCCTGTTCTAGGAATCCCTCTTATCCCCCTCAATAAGGCCTAAGACACGAAAATAACTTGTTTCAGGAAATGTGAGCATAATTTACGAGTGACATTGTGCGGATTTCGTAAAGGGAACGGGAATTACCTTTCGTTGACGGGGTCTGTTGTAGTATTTTGGTCCTCAGATAGTGAGTATTTAATCCTCTGTCGCGAAATCTGTTCCTTGGGATTTATTTTTCGTGCTACAAGAACTATTTCGCGCCACTCGGAATGGAAAGCCGCTGATCAGCGTTTCCGAGTGCAAGGTTCGCAGAAAAAAAAATTGAGAATATCTCTAAGCTTACCTTTTTGGGGCAGCTACGTGGCAGGGTTAGTAATAAGCAGCCAATGTCTTCATCCATTTCTTGTGAAACAAACGATGATGACCCTGACATTTGCAAACGGCGATTCGTTTGAGTCTTCATCACAGGATTCGAACTACTCGCGGCCGTGCGAGTGCTCGTTTATACGTCGGCTTGAGCTTCGCAAAGTACGCTAATGACAAGGCTGTTTAAAAAGCATCTTAGCTGCTCAAAGATCTCCTCTTGATATAATTGCCAATCTCGTGCACGGAGAAAGGAATGCCGCAATTAATCCAAATGATGAGGCAACGATTTCATCCTCTGAAGAAGCTTTTCCTCGATACGGTTCTCCATCTATCGTCTGTAAACCTCTTCGCCTTGAACACTCGGACAATATCCTCCGGAAAGCGTGCTGGTAGAGAATATTCCTCGGAGCCATCGACACACTTCTACGTGGCTCGGTTTTCTCAAATGACTGCGGAAACGAGACAACGTGACTGAACGCACCTCAATCGTCAAGACTAAATTTGATACTGACATATTAATCCTATTTGATCCGTGTTCACCTCTCTTTGTTGACAGAAGTTTAATTAAGGAGTAAACCGCAATTTTAATTAGTTCGGAAATCAAGTACTTCCAGTTTAGGCCCACTTGCGTCTCCTCATGGATGTACCCCTCAAAATTACAAAGTTTAGTATGGGGTGGCCAGGGCACAAACACGGCGGCCGGGAATACCGGGATTAACCATTGTAAACATCTGCAGTTTAGTTTGGCCACGCTAAAACCTTTCGTCTGCTGAACTTGCTAACATTCGTATATATAGACACTTCTCTTAACATATTAGTTGTCCATGTTCAGACCTCAAAATTATAGGGTGAATCGACGTTTTCGTGTATATGATATGATCAGTGGCTTGTTCAATACAATCTAACATGGTGGCATTTTTTGTTGTTGTATTATTTTTCGTTAGCGCGTGCGCAAAAATTCCGGAAGTAAGCTTTGTCGATGAAACACGATGACGGACGACATTTTTAGACTTGGACCCTCCACCGGAAGTCTGAGTAATTGAATTCAACACTTTTAACTTCTCTAAAATCATTTCTGTTTGATTCCCTTTAATCAATTTTCATACAAACGGTTTCCCAAAATACCTCCAACGTCAAAACTTGAGCTAGGATGTACAAGGATTACAGTTATTACTGAAAGCGATCTCGGTAGCACTTACCATGAAAATCCTCCATGATCCCCCACCAGGTGAAGAACCCCTACGTCGACAAGAGGAAAATGCTGTTGAACGCCACCGACAACTTCCTGGACAAGCTATTTTCAACCCCAAGCCTCGTTTTCAACTGTAAAAATTTCGCATCAATAAATTTCCTAAGAAGTTAGAGTGAAAAGAACACGCGTCCCTGCGTCCTCGTTGCCGACTGCATGCCCGTCCCACTTTTAGACACAGTCACTAAAAGTCGAACAAAAAATTCAAGTGTTCCTGGTGCAGGAAAATCGCGTTTCGACTGAATAAGCAGCCGTAGTTGGAACGACCAAAGAAAAGTACCGACAGATGTTGGACCACCCTAAATGCACGGAGGGTCCCCTATACTCCTCTGCAAATGCATTCACGTAAAAATATTCGAACTTTTCACGCGTCACGGATTATTCCCAAAATTCCTTCACGCAAAAATTGGGTAATTTGCATTTCACGTTAAACTGAAAAACAAATTCATAGATAAATATTTCCCATCGAGTAACCAGTTTAGGCTGTTTACATTCCAAAGGTAGGATGTTGCGTTCAAAATTGCCCTGTGCGCTGTTACAAGATATCGAGTTTTAACTCGTCAAAGTCGGCTCGTGTAATATCACCTTAAGCGAACGCGACCACTTTAAAGTTAACGGTTTGAAATTTTCTATGGTCTTTAACCTTTCGTAAGTGACCGACTTTTGTCGCAAAATTGTTAGCTGTCACATTTTTCGCTGTCATGGACAGCACCACAGTCTTTCAATGCACGCGTAGGCTGTACACAATGAGACAGGCGTATGGAAAACCAAGAAACCGGAAAGCAGGAAAGCCGGAAAGCGGAAAGCCGGAAAGAGAAAATGCCAGAATGCCGGAAAGCGGGAATACGAGAATGCCGGAAAGTGCCGGTAAACCGGAAAGCGCTAGTCAGAAAATTAAGGAAAATTAAGTTTAAGCGAAATAGAATAGAAATAAAAGGAAAATTTTTTTTCTTTTATAATTTTGTTTTATAAAGGTCGCACACCCTGCAGCATTCCAGCTCCCGAGATGTTTTTTCACGGCAGCAAAACAATTTTTAAAATTTAATATTAGCGGAGCTCCGGCAGCGCGAAGGGCCGCCAAGCGGAGCACCATGGTTAAGAAAATATGGTAACCCATCTATTCGAGAAAATTTGGTTTTGGTCACCGTACGTACGTCGTCTGTACGTACGTTCGCACGTGCGTCCGCCCTTCCACGTATGCGATCTGAAATGACGGCCATACTCCAACTGACAGGCTAGTTTACAGCGCGCATCTTTGATATTGGACATCCATGTTATGGCCAACTGACACCTGTCAAAACAAGGTATCCGATGACCAATATTATGTGACCATATCGCGGGCTCAAGTTAAGACCTGATCGAGGTCAGCTGTTTTTTTTTTTAAGTTGACCGCTGACCCAGTACTGGTTTTCGATTGTATCGCAGGCTCAAGCCAGGTGTGGGACACCCAAACCAAAACGAGGCTTAATTTTTCGTCATTTCACATTCAGTTGGTTTCTTCATTTTGAGCAAAACAACTTCATCTTCAAGTTCAGCTTCTGTCTTTCGCGTAAAAGGCATAAAAATCAAGCACTACTTAAAAGATACTTCAGAAGGTGAATTTTCAACTGATAAAATGGAAGAGAAAAAGCGTTTTCTCGGGAAATTCTTAAATTTTGGATCCACTTGTATGGCGCTTAACGCTTCATTTGCTTGTTCACTTTACCGCGGCATCTTGCAGCTCACCAAGAAAGTTCAGTCAACAACTTACCGGCATTAATGGGAGGAACGAGTAGCTCAAACTTGGTGGAAGAAGTTCTTTCTTTTGGCAAACCGTTTGCTATTTTTGTAGATGCGTGTTTCTACTATAGTGATGCGTATTTTCAAGTGGTAGAAAGCTCGGCAACACAGGTAACTTAAATAAATTGAAGCTAGCGCTTAGCATTTGGTTTAATCGTTGTTACTTTTGTTCAGGAATGAATTTTTGTCTCGACTGGATATAAATAGCAATCTTTAATATAATAGATAATAGCAATATAATAGCAATCTTTGGACACAAAGAAGTAGCTAGTCGATTTTGTTTGTTGTTTGGCAAGCGAACAAGTGTTTTTCCTCCGCTTGGCTGACCGGTACATGTTTTTCGACGTCTGTGTTTCTACAGTGTTAAGAACTGAAAGAAACGTTTGCCCTTATGTTATTAACACGTAATCGCAATGAATCCTCGTAAAATTAAGGATAAGTCTCACTTATGTTTTGCGCGACGAGGGCAATTTCAGCAATTTTCTGAAAACTGGCACAAGTGATATTTCCTTGGCCCATGCGATTCCCTATCCAAAATATCAGGATTGTTTTCCTTTTTCTCTTTTCTACGACATTTAAGCTTATGTTTAAGCTAACTTACCACGAAATATGTTGTTAAGTCCCGGCTAAAAGATTAAACATTTTCATCCATTATCGTGTTTGTCAAGCATAACGTTTGGTGGCTAAACGCAAAACAATGTTTGACCAAACACGGGACCAAGTGAGTCCAAAAATGATTTTTGCGTATTATTGCTGAAATTTTTTATGTTACGTGGCTCATATGGTTGCTTTTTACCGTTCGTGCACGATTTGTTTGTTGGAGTGGCAAAACGATGCAACATTTCTTCGTAATGTGAAATTTTGGATGAACATGTTTGAGTTTAGATCAAACATGGAAAGCCATTTAATGCACTATTGTGAGAGGTCGCTAAACCGTCAAACATGCTCGTCCAACGATGTTGGACGAAAATATTGGATCGTTCTTTGATTGCTAAATTTGTTTTCGAACAAACACACGAGTCGACTGTGTAGTTTTCTTGTAATGTTTTAAGGTTTTTGAACCTTAGTCAATTCCTGTTGGCTACTCTAAACATAAAATATTGGCCCAAGGAAAGTCATGCGGTGTTGCTCAATACCAGTAAAAAGTTTGTAATCGTGGAGCTCCGCTTTAAGGCTTGGCTAAATCTATATATTATGCACGCTTGCGTTCTTCAGGTGCAAGCTACAGATGACTGACAGCTGTACTCCACCTTTACTTTCAAGGCGTGAGAATACCTTTTTTCCAATCGCGAAACTTACCTTTCAAACTGAGAAATGCGTACTAAAACTGAAACGATGGGCTTCAAGAAACGAAAGTGGGAACAAATACATGTAGTTCACAAAAAAAAATAATAATTATGCTGACCTCTTTCCTGTCATCTCTCGGGTTTCATTATGACGAGATCTGAAACGCGAGGCAAATACATTATACCGCAAAATAAAACAAGCTATAACATTCATTTATAATTTCCTTTTCTTATCAGGACTTCCTGGTTCGATCACCTAGGGAAAATATTCTCACGCCTTCAAAGTAAAGGTGGAGTACAGCTATCAATCATCTCTAGCTTGCATCTGAAGAACGCAGGCGTCTATAATATCAAATTAAATTGTTTCGCCGCCGTGGAAAAAATTGAGTAATTAAAATCTCGGGACCTGGAATGCTGCAGGGTGTGCGACCTTTATAAAATAAAATTATCAAAGAAAAACCGTTTTCCTTTTAATTCTATTCTAGTTCACTCAGACTTAATTTTACTTTTCTGCCTATCACTTTCCGGTTTACCGGCACTTTCCGGCATTCTGGCATTCCGGAGTCAGGCGTTCCGCATTCCGCATTCCGCATTCCGGCTTTCTGGCTTTCTGGCATTCCGGAATCCGGCTTTCTGACTTTCCGGCTTTCCTGGTTTTCCATACGCCCACTGAGACTAGGTTTACTCTAGAGGAAATTGATCAGGATCCGTGGCGAATCCGATACCTGTTAGTACCGGAGTCGTTTTGCCGTTTACATATAAGTGGACGTATCCCAAATAAAAACTCACCGGTTTGGTAATGTCTCCGGAGATTTTGAATCCGGAATCTAAATTGGGAACTTTGAATCCGAAACTATTGAGTCGTGAAAACGATTTGAAAGGACGAATCCGGAAATGTTTTCGCCTACGATGGTTACCAAGCTGCCAGCTTGTAACCATTCAAACAGGAATGTTCCCGGAGTTATGTACGTGTGTAAACGATTAGGAATCCAGATTCCCATTTAGTGTAAACGCTCACGAATCCGATAATTCAAACATTGATGAATCCGTAAACATGTATGGATCCGAAAAAATATTTTCGAGTGTAAACCTAGTCTGAAATGAACAAGTTGATCAGTGAATTTGTCAAGTTGATTGAATTTCATCTTGATAATACGTCCGTGACTCTATTGTGGGCTTAAATTTCTCATAGTTGTATTTATTTCTCGTAGTTGGATTTGCTTTTTAACTCAGGCAATAAGTCAACAGCCCAAACGTACAGCAAATCAAAACAAGTCGTAAATCGATTGCAGGAGGTAGTCTTTAACTCTTTGTCTTCCAGCTTACCAAATATCGTTCCTGTGGGAACGATGGCTTTGAAAACCTGTAACTTTCCCAAATCCCGGACTATGGTCGAAATGAAGCATTTTTATTGCCGCTGAAATCAAGCCCCTTAGTTGTGTGAGAAGCCTTGGGGCATCTTTTGACAGCTCTACGTTTAATGAATGTGCACGTTGGCAACGTGCATGGCAAAGCGCTCCACGGCTTGTACAACATACGGAAAATTCGTTAGTCGCATTCTGAGGAATCAACTAAAACTCTGATTCACGTATTGCTCACGTCTCTTGTGGACTATTGTAACTAGTCGCTGTACGGAATTCTACGATATCAGATTTATCGCTTACAGCGATTCCTGAATGCTGCTGCGCGCATCACGCGTGTCATGTTCCGCGGTTTGCTTTTCACGCCGACTTTGATGTATCTACACTGGTTGCCTGCTCATTTCCGCATCAAATTCAAGATCGCGCTCCTGCTGTACAAGACCCGTCATGGCATGGCCCCTCCCTAACTGATCGAGCAGCTGCAAAGCCGCAAGTCGCTATACCTTGCGTATTGTCAATGAGCTTCTTCTCGCGCTCAAGAAAACGGGATTCGAAACCAGCTGTCAGTTTTTGATCGCAAAAGAGAAACAATAAGCCACGCTAATTTGGGAATCAAAGAAGTCAGTTTGATCTGAAAGTGAACCAGCTTCCTTAGCACTTTGTAAAATGTGCTAAGAGACTCAAAGGCTGGTGGATAAAGAACGAGTTATGAAAAGTTCTACAAATGAGACCAAACTCCAAAACGATGAGAAAGTACATAATGTGAATTTGTACGGATAATCTCAAAATATAATTAGGGAAAGAGGAATGAAACCCTTGATACAGTAAAACAAGAAGTAACTCACTACTGTTAATACTTCCCTTCTTTCTTGCCAGAGGACTCAGATTGATTCCCTGATTTAACGTTTAAACGTTTAAACTTTCGTCAGTGGTAATATAGCAGTACATTGATACACACGTGTATAGATATCCAGCGTTCTACTGATCATTCTTACTTAACAATCCAATATCCTCCTTAGTTAAAAGGCCCCCATTACAGCGTTTGAAAACTTTGTTCCTCGGTCGTTGCCATTGTCATGGTTCTTCATTCAACCCCATTGCAAGTCTATTTCATACCAGCGGTGAGCTTCCTCAGACATGCACAGATACATTGCATTTATTTGTTCTAAACATAACGGCATAACGGGGCTTGGGAAACTCAATTTGGACAACAAAACTTGGAGTGAATTTGACTCAAACGAGACACTCGCTTGCTGGGTGAGAGCCGTCACTATCTTGAGGTTCCAAGGGTCTAATCGCAAACTGCTGGATTGCGACAAGAACAGGGACTACTGGACTTTGGTTCCAACAGCAGTTTATTATCCAAGCTTGTACCCACAAACGTAATGATACAGTAATGCAATCGCCTCGCTGCACATATTAAGGTATTATACCTGGTTTTGTACATGATTATACAATATTGGCGCTAACAAAAGGGACCTAACAGAACTAGAGCTATACAAACTTTTCTTTGAAGATAGCGAGATAACTCTCAATGATGAGCTTTTCGCGCCGTTACATGACGACTATTAAAAAAAACATTTAGAAATGTTCAATGGTGTAAATTTAAAAGGACACCGTGATTTTGGAGCGGAACTGGTTAGGGAAAGATAAATTATCCTGCAGCGGATAATTAACAAAAGTAACACGTCTGCAATCTGAACTTAATTACGCCTATTCAGGTGGTTTGGCAAGTATGTTATTTACTGGAATAACTGCTGTCGGCTTTTCTATGAGCATGTTTTATAATTTTTTTGTTTTTCATAGTCCCTAAAAACTAGAAATTAATGAAATAACCCAAGCAACAAATAAATCCAATATCTCTAGAAAAGTTCGAAAAAAAAAAGCCAAAAAATGCAAGTAAATTGACATTTACTGAAAGCTAAATACGGTCCAATAAAGCGGAACGTTGAAAAGCTAATCATTAGCGGCCTTTCTAAAGCACAACGATAAAAGGTACAATAAAACCCTCTTTGATGAAATATCGAAGCTAACCCCAATATGAAAAAGAGTAAAAGATCGCAGACGGTTAAGTTAAGAAATGCTGAAATATTCTTCTGACAACGATCACCGACCGTTTTTCGATCAAACTGCAATGGGGTTTTTGTTCGTGCCCTCTCTTTTCTGTTTCTTTCTTCCTCTTTTTTTTTTATGAATGATATATGAAATGAATCATATATGAACTGCGGAAATGAAATCAAATGAAGAATGATCCTCGCAGTTATGAACGCAATTTATGCAATTGCGAAAAGAAGCCTGAAAAAAAATATATATTCAGGACTTCAACGGGGTTGAAGTCCTGAATGAACCCCGTTGAAGTCATGAATTTTTTTCAGGCTTCTTTTCGCAATTGCATAAATTGCGTTCATAACTGCGAGGATCATTCTTCATTTGATTTCTTTTTTTTTATTGACTGATTTTTGTGGAGAGTTTGCTTTTCTCTCACTCTTTCTTTTTTTAAACTCTTCTGTCTTTCTGTCACGGAAATCGGTGGAACTACTACTATCAGATAAGCATAATTGTTTCAGCAGGGTTGGCCCGCATGTTTTGCTTTGATTTTCCGCAAGGAAATCTTTGGTTATTCCTCAGCACAGCTCAAAGACACAAGAATCGCTTCCGTTAATATCTTTGGATTATATTAAATGGCCTTTTCTTCCTGTAATAGCCGTTTGGTATTAAAAGGCATCTCACGTAGCTATACGTGATGACGTCACAATCCTATCAAATCACTTAAAAATGCTTTTTCGCATAATATCCTCGTGCATAAACATATTGGCATTAATCCGTACTTCCATGTATCTATGTATCTATCAACCCATACCTTTACTTGTTGTAGCGTCGCCGCTTATGCTGTTATACATAATATAATTAATTGCTATTAATCTTATATGTAATTTCGCAAGAACTAAGCAAGAACTAAGCGTATTTACACAAAAAGCGTGGATTGATGAGCAAATCTTAGACCAGTTATCGTTCTGTGATTGTATAATAAAATATTGAAAAGACACTTGTCTTTTCTACAAAAAGTTTAACACATAACCTATCTCAGCTGTGAAACTCTTGATTAAGGTCAATAAGGATCCTATTCTATTCTCCGTGCAACATAGGTTAAGCGTTTCCACATGCAATCTGTGTTTTTATATAATTCTATTCCAATAAGAAAGTTTCTATATTTCTACAACAAGAGAGTTCTATTTTCTACGATGATCCTCTATTTGATGAGGGGTCGATGCATCTAAACGCTTTACAGACGGCTGTCGTACGTTTCCCTTGGCAGCTCATGAATGCTGACCTGGGCGAAAGTTAGGATGCCTGTCTCCACTCTCTTTCTTTTGGTGTCTGTAATTGTGTCACCACTTTCTTCAGCTGTTTTATTGAGATAATTTTCTTCCAGGGCAAAGCTAACTGCTCCGGCATCTTTGAGTGTACTGGACACCGACGGCATATTGAGTTTGCCAGATTGCAGTTGTTGTTTGAGAACATTTTTCCCAGTCATTCCACGAATTTCGCCCTGCAGATCGTTGAGAGGCAGAAGCAGGGCCAGGCAACAAGAGAATGACCATTGTGGATTTTTGCGCCATTCTTTTATGTAATGATAGATGTATACGGCGTACTGAACTGCAAATTAAACAACAACAACAACAACAATGCTTTTTTACTCTAAACACTTAAAGACATATTTACATACCAAGTGACAAAACTACAGTTGCTTAAAAAATAGATATGTTTAAAGTTGAGCCAGGAGGATAAAAGAACCTTGCGTTTTTCGAGTTATTCTCCTGCCTTTTAAGTGCAAGACAAAATAAGATTAAAGGACTGGAAGAGTGCAAACACAAGGAGACAGACCGAACCATATGAGCAGTGGATATTCGAAGGAGTTAAATGTTCAAAATGTTAGTTATCTCATGGAATTTTCGAGTTGTTCAGAGAAGAGGTACGGGTGCGCGCATTGAGGCTGGGTTCATAAAGATTTGTTATTTCTTAACCACATTGCTGCTTACGAGTACAAATTTTTAAAGTGATAACTACCTCAAGAAATAATTCCACACGGTTTCTAGTTGCAGAAAATCACAAGAAATCGTATTTCGGTTAAGATCTGGAAGTCATGGTTAGCACAACAGCCTCAGTCGGTTTCCAAGATCGCAACTTGATCTCAAAGGATTCCATCTTCAGTGCGATATCATTATTCAAATGAGTTCGTTTAAGCTCGTTGCGTTTTAAGAACGAAAAAATATCTAAAGCCGAGACACCTTTATTTGCATCACACTTTTTCCGCTAGCCAAATTTGGATTCACAATTGCTACTTCGCGCGAAACAAAATCATCTGAGGAACCTAAGGTTGCAAGTACCTGCACTTGCTGGTGAGGCCTGTACAAACCAATTTGTCATCACTGGAATTTATGAATACATCTTTCTTTTTTAACTGACGACATTGAACAGGGTGGCCATTCAAATCAATTCCACATTTGATCAACTACTTGAAAAGAAATGTAATTTACAATTTGGAAGCAACTGAGTCCCATGAATGCAGTCACAGATGTTTGATAGTGCTGTTTACTGCAAGTCCTCGGCAGAGCAAATGTTGACTCGTTCGCTAATCGAAACCAACATTACCGTCCACAAAGTAACACCAGATGAGTGGTCGAACCATGCTGAGTTAAAACTTCATTTACATGGAAATTCATTTTATACAATTTAACGTCATTACCCATATGCATCACTGGACAGAAAAGCAAAACAAATCTGGAATGTAGAACGAAACGATGTCCAATCGGAATGTTGAATTCCAGGATTGGAGTTGGGATAGGGGTTAGATTTAGGATTGGGGTTAGGGGTTAGGATAAGGTTAGGGTTAGGGTCAAAATATCCAGTGTTCCTGCTTACATATTGCGCTTTACTACAATACCAAGCTCTTAAGGCCTGTTGGAGGTAGCCCCTCCCCTCCAACTCCCCGTCGTTTGCTTAGGATTTCACAACGATTTGCATAATTACTATTTTCCATGAATTCTTCTAGTTTGCAGGGTCCGCAAAGTGATATTGCGAAATGAGCTTAAAAAGTATAGAGTACTATAAACCTTCGAACAGTTGAATGTTCTTCAAGTCGTTTTCCCTCCGATCTTTAGAATGGAAAGGCAACCGACTTTTAACTTCCCATGAATACCCTTCATCATGACAGATAATTCTCCATAAACAAAAAAGAAAAAATTCCTTTGACAAAGAAGGGTAGAAAGAATACGTGTTCTGTTATTGATCTTTGTGGTTCTTCCCAACAACAACAACAACAACTGAACAACAGTTTATTGTACCTCTCGCCCCTATGATCACAAGAAGGGCAGAATGTCTCCCTAGCGGTCATTATAGAGGGCCAGCAAATATTTAGACGCCAGGCCAGACCACTAACATGTCTAACGCACTATTTGATTTATGAATGCGCGAACATAAGAGATGATGTATTATGTAAGAGTAAACGTTTTCGGCCGGTAAAAAAGATCAGAGGGAAAACGACTTGAAGAACATTCAACTGTTCAAAGGTTTTGAATGGTATTACATTTAGAGTTGAACGTTACACATCTACTGTTGGTTAGTGTATTACATTTAGCATGAAAGTATTTTACATTTGCGGTGGGGTACGTTACTACATGCACAGGTGTAGCCTTAACGTTTATTGCATTTACGGTTGGTATTAAATTTACGGTTGTTCTTACATTTGGTGGTGATACAGGTCTATAGTGAACGTTAAAAGTGAGCATCCAGGACCAAATTCTTCTCAGCTACCAATTAAAATAGATAGACAAATGGTTTAACTGTTCGAATTTGAGCAAAAAGGAAAACTAATAACAGGCAATCCAACATATCACTGCAAACCCTTAAAAAAGCATTTAAAACCAGTTTCGCGCATATCTTAGAACACAAGTGTCTAGGGAAATATAATCTTATCATAAATCGCGTCGGATAAAATACTTTGACAACGGTAACTGAAAGAAATACAACATGGTCTCAGGTGTGATTTGCTTTGGGATCTCAATACGCTAGACGCAAATCGAATTGAAGTTTAGACAAGTGGATATCTTACTTCCTATTACATAAATAAATCTGATCATAAATTATAAATTTATTTACATAAGTAAATATTTACTTCCCATTTACATTTATAGCCCACACTGTCTTACTATCCCCTTACTGATAACCTGATAACGCCACTTAATTTACTTTCCACAGTTAAATTGCTGTTGTTCTTTTACTCCAGAGCAAGCATCATACTCACCGACAAGGATCCCAATTACCAGTGAGTTTGCCCCAATCACCAGAATCTTGAACATGATGTTGTCCATGTACGAGTCGACTGAGGAAGAAATGCTGTCTTTGGAAATTCTACTCACAGCTCCTATTCCCAGGTTTACGAACGTGACGGCAAGAGATGACAGCATCAACTTGTTTTCGAACGGATCCACTATGGGCCTCTTGTAGGCGAAGAAAATCCCATACAGACCAGACAAGACGCAAGCTAATCCAATGTAGGCCCTGCTTTCGCCTCCAACAAGGATTACGCCTGATGTTAAAATAACCTTCCGAGCAGTTTCGATTAGTTCCCAATACCATGAATGAGTGTCATAATTTTCGAAGAGGAATCTTAATCCTGCGATTAACTCAGTGCCTGGCCGCTGGGTCTCAATCTTTTTTTCGTCATCTTCTTCCTCATATGTCTTCACGGACCTGCGCTGTCTCCAAAGAATAGTCAAAGATGCAATGGGCAGAAACATGATGTACCCAATAGCGCAGTATGCAACGATCACGGGACGATTGAACCCTTGGGTTGAACAGTTGATGCTGTAATCAACTTTTAGGAACTTATGACAGTTCTGTTGATTTTCGTTGAGGCACAGTGTACGACAGGAAAGGGGGAGAACGTTGGCCGTCTTCGAGCACGTGCTTAGGTAGGTAACGTAGAGGAAGAAGAACACAACTCTGTAAGCCAACTCTTTCGACTGTGAGGTTTTCTTCGATTTCTCCTCTTCGCTTAAGATCTTCCGGCGTAAAACGAGCTTTTTGATTCCATAGGCAGCAGATACCACAAAGATGACAGTAGCATTCATAGCGAGAATGGCATACAAGCTTCCAAATGCATCGACCTTTAAATTTGGAAGAATGCAGTGAATGGGAGCGATCTGAAAAACATTCAGCTGCAATATCTCGGAATATTTTCCAATTACGGCAAGGGAGTCCGGCCATTTTATGTATGAGAAGGCTTCAAGAACGCCAAATGTTACTTGGTAGAAACCGATAACAATCTTCAGTCTTCCAAGAATAATATCTACTGATGAACGGCTTTTTTCCTTATCGCTTTGTCTTTTGCTCTTCCAAACCACAACTGCAGTGACAAGTACAACTGATGCGCCAATGGCTGAAAGCTGTCCGATCATCCATTTCTTCGATGGGCAGGCTTTGCATGTTTGCAATTGTTTGTAATGTCCGTCACTGCAAACTTCACATAATGGGCCTTCATAGCCAACTTCGCATGAAGAGTTGATACCTCCCTTGCATGACTCCGGCCTCGGGCATTTATGAGGTTGAGGCAGACTGTATGGGTACTCAATAAGAGACTGATTTTCAGCTGAATAATTCGCGCGTGGCTCAGCAATAAACGAATCATTGGCAAGATTGGAAGTAAACTGCTCATAAAGTTCTTTGTGTGTTTTATTTTCCCATTTCCACCAATAACCAGACTGAAGTGTAATAGAGTCCTTCACGCATTCCAGCCCATCTTGCTGACACGGTTCACAGTCCTTAAACATATGTCTTCGAAAGAATCCTATGAGACATGTACATGCCCGAAATCCGGCAAAGGAGTTCGCAGTCCCTATGACAAAATTATTTATAAGGAAGTTAGTTTCCATATGAATATGTAGAAAATGGGGAAAACAAGTGAAAAACAACAATCTTGGACAGAATAAGAATAGAAAGACCACCCGCCCCCCATTTCACCGATGAACTCGCCCTCAAACCTAAAACGCGCCATTTTCCCATCATTGAAGTGGGGTGAGGGGTGATTGCTTTTTCAGTCACTAAAAGACTTTCGTGACGACTTACAAACAATTCTAGCGTTCTTGGGAGTAAATTGTTTTTAGCTTTTATCATTAACAGCGACAACTTTATGATACCCATCATTACTTTATAGTTTAATTAGAAATTACAAGAAATAGAATGAATACTGGCTGCCCTAAATAAGCATAAGGGGTTAGAAAAACAGGGCAGCCAGGGCAGTAAGGTTATTTGGCTGAAGGTGGACCCTCCACGGTTGGTGGGGTCGGTGGGGGTGTTACAGTTCCGCGTACTTTTCTGGGTTGAAACATAAATGTGCAACTAGCCCAATTTTTTTTTTTAATTAAAATTTGGATTTGTTTGAATCAGATTATCAGTGCTCCGGCGACTTTTTCAAATGACCCCCAAGAACGGCACTTTTTTTTTCACGGCAGATCTAAGGGGCATATTAATCAATCGGCTTCTGTGAACTCTATACCCAGGAACGGAATATTTATCGTTTACCAGTTTCTTTGTAGAAGTTCAGTAGCTCTGACTCTAAGGGCATACAAGATATGACATAACAACAGGTGATGCTGGATACAAGGTATGATAACAACAGGCAATTCTATAGTTATAAAGAAAACTAGAATGATCCGAAATACAGATAGGTTGTTCCTGAATAAACATATTTCCATCGTGAAATATCACCTCCTCATCTTCGTTCCGAGTTGGCATGTCACCCAAATATTGAACTGATAACTGTGTTTATATCAGTGTTGTGCGTATCTGTTGTGTATGAAATTTACTTTGGTATGAAATTATTTCATACAAGTATGAAATTTAGTTCTTTTGTCTCCTTACCCAAATTATTCATAGGGGACAAAGGAAATAAATTTCATAATGGTATGAAATAATTTTATACCAAAGTGAATTTCATACACAACATATCGGACACGCAAAGGAAGTTCACCACAGTGACATGAGTGGCAACGACATCCAGCATAATATGAAAGCTACAATTGTTCTTATTCGTGTCTTCTCTCTCATGAATCTAAATTCCCGCTGACTTCTCCGGCTCTTTTGAGCACTGAAGTGCGCAACACGAGCGCGTCACTGAAACGGTTTAAACAACATCAAACGTATGTTCACAGAAATGATTGGAAAGCTGTCCCCGATCATTATTTCAGTAAGTATGTTAATGAACCAAAACCAAAACCCAAACCAAAAATTGTTTTTGGCTAAAATAAATCTTTGCACCTGTTTGAAACGCATTGTGCCTTTTTATAAACAAATCTTGACTAGTTGTTGTGACTTTTCTAGGGTGTTTAAATCTCTCTGGCCATCGTCTTCCCTACGACCGAGTCAGAAGGGGTTGGGTCTATTCTCGATTTGATGTCACAAACTGATTTACATGGCATTAAGTCTTTGTAAACATGCATGCAAAACAGTTTGTGACGTCAAATCGAGAATAGACCCAAGCCCCTTCTGACTCGGTCGTGGGGCCAGATTTTGCAACGTTAACAAACTAGAAAAGTCAAAATAACTAGTCAAGATTTGATGAAAAAAGGCGCAATGCGTTTCAAACAGGTGCAAAGATTTCTTTAAGCGAAAAAAAAAATTGGGGTCTAGGTGCACTTTAATTATGATGTCAGCTACTCTGACACGAAGCTTCCTCTGTTATATGGAGAATTGTTAGAGTATTCGATTCCTAGAATTGTACGGTAATTACGATATAGTATAGGGAATAGTAGACAATCTCTACACTGTGGAGCAATACCGAGAAAATTATAGGTCATAAGATGCTATTCTGGCAAACTTAGTTTGAGCGAGAGATCTACTTTGTACAAGATTAATTGAACGAAAATGGTAATTTCTTTCTTATCACTTCAGGAAAAAAGACTTAATCATGCGTCAAAAGTAACCCGTGCCTTGCAATTGACTATCTCTCGGAGCCTTAAGTAAAGTATCCTAACTAAGGGATCAAAACCAAATAGAAAAGAAAACTCATGCTCTACAGATCTGTTGTGGCTACATTTTAAGCTATTTGCAGTTTGTTCTCTTATGTTACGGTTTTCAATCGAAAAAGGACAAAAAAAAACTAGCGACTAATGTTACACAGATACACAACTAACGAAGTTCATGAGTTTGCTCATAGGACGTCTTGATCTTCATGTTAAGTTCTCCAATAAACAGATTATGTTTTACCAGATTGATGAAATGTATCAGCCGACCTCCTCTCAAAAACGCAGGCTAAACCGTCTCCTGTTTGTCGTATAACATTATGTACATAAATGCAAAATGCTATTGAAAGACTCCACCAACAACGAAGACTAAACGTACAATAGGCAGCTGCAAAAGTGCTATTTAATCTGGTGTGCGACCGCCACACACGCTATAATTTTTATATATATCTTTCCGATATAATTGTCCTTATCATGAACCGTTGTACGTAATTTCGCTTTGTCCTCCGGTTAGTTTGAATTTTAATAAAGTGTAAGATTAATTATTATTTTTCAATTATTTTAGCGGAGCTCCGCGTGTCACCATGTGAAAGAAAACTGGTTTTTTTCATGATGTAACCATACGACCGACCTTATTACCGTACGACCCTGCGTCCACCCATGCATGTAAGACAATTTGTGATGTCGCGCTAGAGAACACTGAGCAAAAATTTACATTTTGCCAGGAAATCAGACAAAAATGAACTGAAGACAACCAGAGATGAAATTTATGATCGTTTAGCGGTATCGGCATTTTTTTAAACTCAAATTGAAACTCGAGGGAAAAAAGTCGATCAAATGCATGTGAGTGTCTCAAAATCTGACAGAAAGTTGTCAAAAGCTGTGACTAAATTAGCGGGATTCGCGCTTCATTACAAAATAGAGATCTTGTTCCAAAAACAATTATAAGCAGCAAAGTTTCGCTTCTAACTTGATTAATTCTCGTCTTTTTGTTTTGCTTGAAACGGTAAGAATCAGCGTTCGGACGGGATGTTAAAAACAGCGAAATGTGTTGGTTGTCTTTGATAATTTTATAATGGACGGGTCTGCGAGGGAGAAGCTTGCCTGGTTTCGCAAAACGTTGTCTTGGTTATAAGTGTATAATGTTTTGTTGCTGAGAATCATTTATTGAGGACGTTTCCTTGGTGGACATGAGAAGTAACAGTAAAACTATCAAGGCACTTAAGAGAGAATGTCCCGGAAGACCGCGTGAAATCACAAAAATGTGGCACATGCTTGAAAAATTGATTTCCCTCATCTTTTGCTCAGAGATACCCCGTAATGAATTAATAAACGTGATATATTTGTTTTGTTCAGATCTACTTTTGTTTTCCAAAAAAATTGGAAAAATTGTACATGATGCCAACCGCCACAAAATGGTGGACATTAAAGGGCCGAGTATCAACACAAGAACTTCGCTCCTGAGAACTGCAAAAGCAAGTTCGCTTTTCTTCTTTTTGTGTATTTGTATGGGAGGTATTGACATATTATTTAAGCCGAAAACCAGGAGTTTTCATCTAAATTTCAATTCACAGCGCGTGTTTAAAAACCACCAATATTTCATGGTTTCAAAATCTAATTTTGGAGCATTTTTTCAAGACAAGTTTTCCCTATGCGGTATAACTTCGAATCACTTGAGATTTAAGTTGTGATTAGAGGAAATATTCTTCTTTTCAAGGATATAAAGATTAGTTTGGGGCTTTTAATTACTGCGCGGAAAATGCACGCTCTATTTCGGGAAAATCGCTACCTCAAGGTGTCAACAACTACAAATAATCTAATTAGAGTCTCCGCTGTCGAACCCAAATTTCCGAGCAAATCTTAGTTCTTAGCATCCTGTTAAAATAAAAAATCAGTGTTGTAAGCTCACCTTGTAAATCTTGTGGCTTTAGATGGGGTTTTATCCATATTTTCTCACCCAAACTGTTATCATCGCTTCAACAATGTTTTACCAAATGACGCAACAAACAAGCATACCGTACGGCTCTTGCACGAAACGTCGTAGTTTTTGTCAGATTTAACCATATTTTAAATTCATACGTCTATAGTAATCGAGATATCTTGACTGCATGATAGAGATACAATTATTTATAGTTAGGGGTAAATAAATTTTGAAGCCCAAAGACGCGCATTTAGCGGAGTCGTGTTCAAGATAGGTCGCTAATGTTTGTCACGCAATGAAACTTAGTGCACAGGACACCCAATTCTCTACTTGCACAAATCCCATAATACACCTCTTTTAACCCCCAAAAAATTGCATGTGCATTGTTTTAGATTTCTCTTGGGACATCTCCATGTCCCAGGAGAAATTGCAAACAATGATTATGCAAAATTTTGGGGGGTTAAAGAGGTGTATTATGGGATTTGTGCAAGTAGAGAATCAAACCAAGTTGTGTATTAAATACTTTTGTTCTTCGGTCATCGTAGTTTGTATTAAATATTACTGCGTCTACGAGTATTCTGCTTGAGACTGAGCTCCCCAGCTGAGATAGATACTAGGGGCCGATTATTTAAATTCAGTATTGAAACGCGACTGAACCGTGTTTTCTCGAGTCAAGGGCTAAACCATGTGTCACAATGAAATGCATTGTCTACGGAGTTGTTTCGTATGCCAATTTCCAGATAGTGGTTATTTCTCTGCAACATGGCTTCTAAAACAAGTCAAACAAATTTCAGAGAACAAGGAAAACTTTTTTTAGCCGAATTGGGTACAGACTTTCTTGAAGTGGAAAGCAAACTTAAGGCTATATATCACAGGGAAACGTTGGGAAAAAAGGCAAAGGCATGAGTGGAAATTTTAACTTATTTAACTCCCGGAAACCTAATAGTATCAAGCGCGACCTCAGTCAGCTTCAAGGATGCTGGAGGCAGCTGAAACTCCAGTCGAAAAAGGACCATGACTTACATAGTCGTGAAAAGTGGACAACCTCATAGAAATTGAAAAGTGAAGTGAAGAAAAGTGTGCAACATCAAAAAACTTTCTCTTGGTATCAGCCAGGTTCTCTAGGAATAACAGGAATAATCCTTTTTGCATCGCAAAAGCCCTTGAAACCTTGTGAATGACTGTGCATGAAGAAAATACAGATACATCAAATAAATCGCCAGTAACCCTCTTGCATTCTCTTTTGAAGATCTCTATCCAAAATGTTTATGAGGTCACTTACCGAGTCCTTTCTCAGGCGAAAACGCAATCGAAAGTCCTCGTCGCTGTATTGCTCTTATGGGTTAAATCTATCCCTAAAAGAATTTGTCAAACGTGTATATTACATCGATTGATCATGAAATAGTTTTTTAACTGTCTGTAGCGCAGAGGTCCCCCTTTTTCATAATGGCTGACCATGAAAATATTGTTAAACAGCGTTTAAACCTACCTTTGACCAGGTCTAATTTACTATTGTTCCTTAGTCGGTGATTAGACACTGTCTAATAATAATCATAAATAATAATAATGTTTATTTCTTATATTGCGCAGTCTAACATGCGATAAAGGCATAATCGAATGCGCATTACAACAATTTAAAT